>AWWV01015568.1:0-11017 GCA_001974805.1 Corchorus capsularis | reverse complement strand
GTTGTGGGCCCTTGTTTATGCTGAGTGGTGACTGGGGAGACTCGTCTGACCACTTTAAATTGGGCAGAATCGCCGGAAAAGACAAGCTTTGACCCCAAGGTGGCTAAAGAATCGGCATGTCGATTCTCCCCTCTCTGTATATGAACAATCTAAAAAGTCTCAAACGACTTTTCTAGCTCTCGCGCCATGGCTCTATAAGGCGCCAAAGTGGGCTCTTTGAGTGCGAATTCTCCATTCACTTGGCTAATCACCAAGTTCGAATCGCCTTTGACCCTCAAATGCTTGATTCTTTTTCCTTTGGCAGCCAAGAGACCAATGAGATAAGCCTCATATTCAGCAACGTTGTTCGAGCAAGGAAAGTCGAGCTTGTAAGACGAGGTGAAAGCTTAAGATTTTTCATCCAATATTACAACTCCAGCGCCTCCCCCTTCTGCCGTAGAGGACCCATCAAAATATAAAGTATGGTATTGCACCGATTCTGCAGTCAAGACTTGCTCTTCCATCCCTGGGATTTCTTCCGATAGAGTGGCATTATCATCACTTGGGAATTGAGCAAGAAGATCTGCTACGGCTTGTCCTTTGATAGCAGAAGGATTGTGGCAGGAAATGGAGTATTGCGACAGTTGTAGCAGCCAGTTGGCCAACCTCCCTGACAGAGATGGCTTCGCTAACAAATAGCGGATTGGATTGGACTTGGTCATCAAATGGACTTCATGAGCTAGGAAATAGTGTCGCAGCTTTTGAGAAGCATAAATCAGCACCAAGCATAGTCTTTCAATTTTTGGATACTTCTTTTCAAGTTCCTGCAATGCTCGGCTGATGTAGTAGATCGGGCACTCTGCTCCCTGCTCATCGACTTGTGCCAATAATCCGCCAATGGCTGTGTCAGTCATGGCCAAATAGAGTCTCAATGGCTTTCCTGCAGTAGGAGACTGCACCGTTGGGAGATTCTGCAATTGCTTCTTCAGATGAATGAAGGCCTCTTCATGATGGCGCTCCCATTCGTATGGTTTCCCTTTCTTTAACAAAGGGGTGAAGGTTGTGGTGCTAGCCGCAAGACCTGGAATGAATCGCCGGATGTAAGATAGCCTTCCAAGAAAGCTTTTGAGCTCTTTGACATTGGTAGGCCTCTTCATCTCTGTGATAGCATCTATGCGGCTTTGATTGACATTGATTCCTCGCTTGTGGACAAGGAAACCAAGAAACTTTCCTGCGGGAACTCAAAAGGCACATTTGGCTGGATTCATCTTGAGTTTGTAAGCACGGCAACGGCTAAATACCCTTCTTAGAGCATCGACATGCCCTTCTCTTGTCTTTGATTTGACCACCACGTCATCCACATAATCTTCCAAGTCTTGATGCATCAAATCATAGAAGATGGCAGTCATGGCACGTTGGTAAGTGGCTCCGGCATTCTTGAGGCCGAAGGGCATCACCGTGTAGTAGAAATTGTCAATGGGCGTTCTGAATGTTGTCTTCTCGGCATCCTTCTAAGTCATTTTGATTTGATTGTAACCACTGAAGCCATCCATAAAGGAGAACATGGCATGTCCTGCTGTAGAATCAATGAGGACATCCATGTTTGGCAGTGGAAAATCGTCTTTGGGGCATGCTTTATTCAAGTCTCTGAAGTCCACGCAGCATCTGATTTTGCCATTTTTCTTCTTTACAGGAACTATGTTGGACAGCCATGTTGGATGTTGAATAGGCCTTATGAATCCTGCGGCTAAGAGCTTTTCCACTTCTTCCTTGATTTGATCTTCTACTGCAGGATGGAAAACTCTAGCATGTTGTTTGACTGGCTTAGCATCTGGCCGAACATTTAATGAGTGGGCCACCATAGCAGGATCCAGGCCCGGCATGTCCTTGTAGCTCCATGCAAAGATGTCTTCATATTCTTTCAAAATTTTGACAAGCTGGTCCTTCTCATCAGGGCTTAGAGAAGAACTGATAGAGACGCAATGCTGTATGGCAGGATCACCACTGGTATCAACAATCTCTAAAGGTTCGTCGACTGCAACAGATGGCTCTTCTGGAATATTTCCTGCCGCATGCTCGGAACTCACAAGATTGCAATCATTACAGCTACTGGTGTTCGGATCTCCTTGGGGATCTTTAGGAGACCCCGCGCATCTTCATAAGCGATAAACCACCTTCCCATCGGGATAGACAGTCTTGCGGCAGTGTGGTGAAGGTTGCGCTCTCTTTTGCTTCTTGCGATCAAGCATGGCTCTAAGATCCCAATCTGGATCATCACGAATATCTTCCCATCGGTGCAAGGGAATACCGGTCGGCTTAGCCACTCGGGCACCATGGGTAGGTGCGAGTTCATCGAAGAAGGATGCTTCGGCATAGTGAGCTTCTGTTTCATCAAATGGAGTGGCGTTGGTCGATATCTTGAAGACTTTCCCATTCAATCTGCCCTTCACACATTGATGATAAGTGGAAGGGATAATCTGATGCTTGTGCAGCCAAGGTCTTCCAAGTAGGATGTGATAAGAAGTCTCGGCATTGATGACATGAAAACAAGTGAGAGATTTTACAGGACCGACTTGCAGGTCCAGCAGGACATGACCCAAGGTCTCTTCAGTCGAATTGCCAAAGCCAGAGATAGTCATCGTAGCTCTAGTAATTCTGTGCTTGGGTATTCCTGCTGCTACAAGGGTGTGGATGGATATGAGATTCAATGAAGAACCCGTGTCCACCAAGGCCCTTCTGACCTCCACATTATTGATCACAGCAGTAACATATAGAGGGCGTCGATGATCATGTTGATGCACCTCTATATCTTCATCGGTGAATGTAATGGCATTGGTAGCTTCCAGCACTGTCCTGCTGGTCTGAGCTGCAGCGCTGAAACATGCTTCACTTTCGGATTGTGCAGCGATGGTGATGAGAGCTTCAGTAGCTGCTCTTCTAGCTTCAGGATTCAACCCAAGATGGTTAAAAAGGTTCTTGAAGCGGTGACTCTTTTGAAGAGTTCGAATGGTAGTCTCTTTGGTGGTAGACGACTTTGGCATCTCATCCAGAACTTCTAAGCCACTGTGGATGACGACTGCCACAGCCCCCTGTGCTTGGTGACGAGGCAATGGATCATCGTTAATTCTTTGAGCTCTTTCCGGCACTTCTAGAGTTCCATCAGCGATTCTCTTGTGAATGATTCTTCTCAAGGATTGGCAAGACAGAGTGGAGTGGTGGACATATCGATGGAGACGGCAGTACTGAGGATTCTTCTTGTCTTGCTCAGTTGGTTCTTTGTTAACCTGATTCTGCCGCAGGACACCATCCGCCAACCACTGGTCCTGATTCACCCTAAACTTCTGCCGTAGTAAATGGAACTGGCGGTACCTCTTCTCTTGGCCTTTTTTGATTAGGCCTGTTTTTGTTGTTTCCTGCCGTAACAAAAGTTTGATGCCCCTGTGGTTTTTCACCTCTAGAGGAACGTAGGGCAGACACCTTAACGGATTGGGCTGTCTTCCTTGCGGCATCAAGGATTGCAAATTGACCAATGCCCAAGTTCTCCAGCACGGCACGAAAATCTGACAGCATGTTGTGGATACAAATCTCCACTAACATAGATTCTGGATTTTCTTCATAGAAATCAAGAGAGAGGTCTCAGAACCTTTTTACAAAGTCGACAAGGCCCTCAGATGGCCTTTGGTTGGTATTTTGGAGCTGCAGGAGGGTGATCCTCTCCTCACTTTGAAAGTATTTCCTGTAGAACTTCTCTGCCATTTCTTCCCATGAGTTGATGGACCCGGAAGGCAAGGTAGTATACCATGTGTAAGCACGTCCAGTGAGAGACTTGGAAAATTCTCTAAGACAAAGTTCCGGGTTCAGGGAATAAGGACCCATAGCATCAAGGAACTTGCCAACGTGCTCCACAGCGTTGCCTCTTCTGCCATCATATTGCGGGAAAGTTGGAGCTTCATAATTTGGTGGATAAAGCTTGTCCACCAAATGCTTCGGGTAAGGTGGATCCTTCATGAAGATGAAAGAGGGACGAGAGAGCTTCGCCTTTTCCTTCTCCAACAGGGTGGTGAGATCAGACAGAGTAGCATAGCCTTAGGAAGGCTCATTATGCTGCTGGGTTTCGGTGGTGTTTCCAGCAGGCATATCGCCACCACCAGATGGAGTAGGGCGTCGGCTTCCATCGTGGGACTGACCCCCATTAGCGGCGCGAGCTCTGGTATCTCGGATAGCCTCGAGCAGCTC
Organism: Corchorus capsularis; assembly: GCA_001974805.1. Classification (NCBI taxonomy): domain Eukaryota; kingdom Viridiplantae; phylum Streptophyta; class Magnoliopsida; order Malvales; family Malvaceae; genus Corchorus; species Corchorus capsularis. Next base: position 6,802 of record AWWV01015568.1, on the reverse strand, counting down.
GATTTGGCTTTGATAAATACCTCGGGCTAATTCCACCATGATTTCAGCAGGAGTTGGTGGGTCTTGTTCATGCGCAGCTGAGTCTTCTTGCTGCTGGTTTGAGGACTCTTCTTGTTCTTCATGAGCATCTTCAACGTCAGTAGGAGGATTCTGGTTGTTCTGTCGGACAGCTCTTGCTCTCGCCATTTTTGAACTTGGATGAAGACCTTAAAAATGGGTCCCTAGTGGAGTCGCCAGAAAATGTGTGAGCCTTTTTGTGTGAAAGCAGGCCTGGGTTGGCTCTTAATGGGTTCGGGCCCAAGCCCAAATATCCCAGAAGAGATATTGGGTTTAAAGGTGAGATTGAGACCAAATTTGAAAGCACAAAACGCTGGTTGCTATTCAAAGAACAATTCCCGCCGCAGGAAATGGTTAAAACAGAAGATGAACTAAGGAAGATGAAAAAGATGAGCAAAATCCCATAAAATGTACAGCTTCACAAGAAAATGAATCTGAAAAACTTCTTTATTGATTAAAGACTTATGGGAAACAGATTGGGTGTGTGATTTGGGAGAAAGAAGAAAGAAACATTTGAGAACAATGGAATCGAAATACAAGATTTTGACAGTGGAGGAAAACACTGATTTGGAGAAGATGAAGACTGATTTCCTTATTGTGTTGAGCAGAAATTTTAGGGTTCTTGAGAGATTCTTGATGAAGATGATGATTCTTGTATGAAGTGATGGATGTTCATGTGCGTATTGTGTTAGCTGCCATTTTTGCCGTTAATTCCCCCTTTTTATAGCTCCTCTTCGGACTGGTCGAAAGCTTTGTCCGATGGTCTCTAAGGCTCTTGCTTTTTGATTGATGCAGTGTTTAGGCCTTAGGTCCAAGGTGGAGAATCTTCTAGTTTGATGGAAAGCAACAATGGCCTCTTTTAGTCTTGAAACCAATCTCCTCTCTTTGTATTCATATGTCGCTATCGTCGACGGCAACATCTCATTTGGTTTGCCGAGGTTTCCTCCAAAGTCAAATTTGCTTTGCCTTTTGATCCCACTTTCTGCACCCTAGCCGATTACCCCATTTGTGTTTAGGAGCAACCTCCAAGCATGGTTGCTTCTTTCAAAGGGATAATCGGAGGAGTTACTTTCCTCTTTTGCCTTCCAAGCCACATCTCCCAATGAGTTTCCCACTGTGGGCTTGGTCCACAGTAGCCCTTAAACCTGCGATAAAGAGTGGTTAGCACTTAATCCCTGCCATAAATGGTTAAATATAAGGGAATTTGCAATTAAGTAAAATGCTTCCCTTAGATACTTTCCTCTGCAGGAAACTGATATGCTGCAGCAGGGAATTGAGTATTGTGCCTTTTGTCTTCATGCCTTTGTTGTATGCTTAGTTGGCAAGGCCCCATCGTTTTGGGCCTTCCTTGGGCCAAAAAGTGGACTTTGAAACGCAAGCCCCCAAGTGTGATGTGTATAGGATATGGGCTTTATTATTTATATATGTATATATATAAATAATGGAATATTTGACAAGGCCCATTAAATATTTAGGAACCTTTGTCATGTAGAGAAGAAAATTACCCCTGTGTTACATGTGTTTGGGGACTTTAGTATAGATGTCTCTGTGTTTAGGGACTTTAATATAGATGCCCTTGTGTTTGAGGACTTTGATGTAAATGCCTTTGTGTTTAGGGATGAATACCCTTGTGTTTGAGGACTTTTGAGAGAGGTGCCTCTGTGTTTAGGGATGAATACCCTTGTGTTTGAGGACTTTGATATAGAATTGCCTATGTGTTTAGGGACTTATAAATGCCCTTGTGTTTGAGGACTTTAATTATTGGGTAAGAGTAATGGGCTTTTGTGTGTGTGAAATATTTATTGGCCCATTTACCCAATATTTGTGTGTGTGTTTGGTTAGGCCAAAGAGATATATGTGTGAGTGGGATGAGAATTGGCCTAATCTTTGAGTGTGTTTGAGGAGGCTTTATGGATTTGGGCCCTCCCAATTTTGGCCTCTAACAGGGTCAAAGCTAACAATATCTTGAAAGTTGAAAATCGAGTCTTTTAAATTAGATCAGAGTCAGGTTCTGAGTAGATTAATGTACTTGTTCTACATTGTGTAAGTGTGATATGAGTCACATCTAAAATCTCAAAGCTTAGTGCTGTTCTAAATTTTTTGATATTTTAACTTGACATTTTTTGTGTAAGGGCATTAGTTTACCAAATTTTTTTTTATTTATCTTCACAACAAGATAAAGTTAAAAATCTGAAATTCAATCGTGAACTAAATTAGTTGCTTCGAAATCTGTTCGATATAATTTTATATATTATCTTATTCTTGTGGAACTAAGTCAAAACTTTGGTCATGGAAATGAAACCATTGACCAGCAAAATTAAGTCAAATAACGAAAGCTATGAGGCTTCTTTTGACCCTTTGCCAAAATGACAATTCCATTTAGAGTAATAGAACAAGGGAGGAAGTAGCTAGATTAAGTATACATGTAATATTAATTGGTTAAATAAAGAATGTCAAATATAACAAACAAACTAATTTTGTTCATCTTACCTTTTTTATAGTTTAAAAAAATTGGACAATGTAAAAGATGAGAGAATAATAATTAAATTAAGAAATTGAAGACTCATTCGTTAATACTTCCCCCCTGGCATGGAATAATATATTTATATACATATATATATATGTATTACATTATATTATGCTTTTTTTTTTCATATAAAATGCTATTCAAGTTAGTTTTTCGTCTACCATCTTTAATATGCTAAGTTATGTCATTTGATAGAAACAATAGTGGCTTTTCCAAAGCCATTGATTAACATGGATTTAATATTACATATGTCATGCACTTTCCGATAGACAATATATCTTGCTTCCTCCATGTTTCCCAAGTGTATCCATAATGACAATATCATGTGTCAAGCACTATCATGAATTAATTGATATTTTCCTTAAGAAGTCATAAAACAGGAGATAAACATGATAACGTCCTTTCTAATAATGATAGATATTTGCTTTATATTTTTTTAATATAAACCAAAATATTCTTAAAATAAAATATTTAGTTTCAAAAACAGTACTAATAGTCCATTTTTACGAATCATATATTTTCCTTGGTATTTAGGCCATTTTACCGAGAGGTGTTTGACCTCGTCTAATGATAAATATTTTTATTCAACAGTTTAACCCTAATTGCGCTATAAACGCTAGTCCCCGTTGTACATATTCTATTGATGATGTGCCTATGTAGTTTGAGATAGTTTCACATTATGCGCTGATACTTTTAGTGTACTTTAACATTTTTGAAACCTCAATCGCCAGATACTTGCAGTGCATGATACTTGTGCCGCATGTAACAACCTCAAGATAAAACATTAAATTTTTGATAGTTTTCATAGAATTCATTTTTTATTTTAATGAAAGAAAGAAAACATTTTTTGCAATATATTTATAATGTTACCACATCGTAAAAGAATTTTTTTTTCCTAAATCTCTAGTGTATAAAGCACCTAGGTCCTTCGACGTCCATTCCTCTCCAGCAGTATTCATTTGTTAAGGGTGAACGCAATTTTGAAGATGATATAACGCAGATGCATTTCTTTTACCTTGTAAATGTTGCCGTCCAACTCAACCTCTTCCCCATGTATGAATAGCATTCCGCGGAAAAAATAACCATAGCACTTTCCACATCTTTGATAATGGTACTTAACAAGCATGCTCTTGATAAAAATGTCTAGTCTAAGTATGCTACTACTCCGCTGGCCACATTATCTCCAACAACGGAGGCGATATAGCCTGATAAAAAATCCACAACAAATTAAATAATTTCTTCAATGTTTCTTGAAGTTCTTCAACAACTTGGCCATAAATTACTTTCTTATTCTTCCAATCATTTTTCATATATCTTCAATAGAATGGTATCGCCCCAAATTTGATATCTATTGGATGTGAGAATATATTTTGTTAAATACATAATACATTGAGATAATATTTAAGAAATCTTTTGTGATGTAAGAAATCATAAAACATTTGGGTCAAAGCTAACAATATCTTGAAAGTTGAAAATCGAGTCTTTTAAATTAGATCAAAGTCAGGTTCTGAGTAGATTAATGTACTTGTTCTACATTGTGTAAGTGTGATAGGAGTCGCATCTAAAATCTCAAAGCTTAGTGCGGTTCTAAATTTTTTAGATATTTTAACTTTACATTTTTTGTGTAAGGGCATTAGTTTACCATTTTTTTTTATTTATCTTCACAACAAGATAAAGTTAAAAATCTGAAATTCAATTGTGAACTAAATTAGTTGCTTCGGAATCTATTCGATGTAATTTTATATATTATCTTAATCTTGGGGAACTAAGTCAAAAATCTGGTCATGGAAATGAAACCATTGACCAGCAAAATTCAGCCAAATAACGAAAGTTATGAGGCTTCTTTTGACCCTTTGCCAAAATGACAATTCCATTTAGAATAATAGAACAAGGGAGGAAGTAGCTAGATTAAATATACATATAATATTAATTGATTAAATAAAAAATGTCAAATATAACAAACAAACTAATTTAGTTAATCTCACCTTTTTTATAGTTTAAAAAATTGGACAATTTAAAAGGTAAGAGAATAATAATTAAATTAAGAAATTGAAGGCTCATTGCTTAAAACATCCGCCCCTTGCATGGAATATTATATATATATATATATATTAATTATATTATATTATATTATGAGTATTTATATATATATATATATATAATGCTATTGAAGCTAGTTTTTCATCTGCCATCTTTAATATGCTAAGTTATGCCATTTGATAGAAAAAATAGTGGCTTTTCCAAAACCATTGATTAACATGGTTTTTGTATTAGATATGTCATGCACTTTCCACTAGACAATATATCTTGTTTCTTCCATGTTTCCCAATTGTTAACATAACGGCAATTTCATGTCATGCACCATCATGAATTAATTGATATTTTCCTTGAGAACTCATAAAATAAGAGATAAACATGATAACGTATCTGTCTAATAATGATAGATATTTGCTTTATATTTTTGTAATATAGACCAAATTATTCTTAAAATAAAACATTTACTTTCATAACAGCACTAATAGTCCATTTTTACGAATCATATATTTTCTTTGGTATTTAGGCCATTTTGCCGAAAGTCGTTTGGCCTCGTCTAATGATAAATTTTTACATTCAACAGTTTAACCCTAATTGCGCTATAAAGCTTGGCCTAGTTACACGTATTCTATTGATGATGTATTTTTACATTCAACAGTTTAACCCTAATTGCGCTATAAAGCTTGGCCTAGTTACACGTATTCTATTGATGATGTATCTATGTAGTTTTAGTTTCACATTGTGCTCTGATACGTTTAGGGTATTTTAACATTTTTGGAACCTCAATCACCAGATACTTGCGGCGCATGATACTTGTGCCATGCGCCGCAGGTAACAACCTCAAGATAAAACATTAAAGTTTATATTGTTTTAATTGAATAAATTTTTTATTTTCAAAATGAAAGAAAACATTTTTTGCAATATATATATATATATATATAATATTACCTCATCTTAAAAGAATTTTTTTTCTCAACCTCTAGCGTATAAAGCACATAAGTCTTTCGGCGTCCATTCCTCTTTAGCAGTATTCATCTGTTATGGGTGAACGCAATTTCGAAGATGGTATAACGGAGATGCATTTCTTTTACGGTGTAAATGTTGCTGTCCAACTCCACCTCTTCCCCAATTATGAATAGCATGTCGCGAAAAATAACCATAGCACTTTCCACATCTTTTTTAATGAAGAATTTGGTATTTTTTGGGTTCGAATCAAGTAAATCTGCTGTTTATTTGCCTAATTTCTTCATTCAATGCTTTGATTCACTGTATTTTTCTTTGAGATGATGGGTTTGAGATATAATGGTTCAGATTGAAATGGAATTTGGGTTTTATGGTTTCTGACATTTGGTTTTAGGCTTGGTTTTATGGATTTTGGGTTTTATGATTCACTGTAAATTGGGATTTTTGTTGTAAATTGAGGATTTGTGAATTTTTCTTTTTCTTATCAAATTATTAATTTGGTTTAGGTTTAGAAATGGCTCGTTTAACTATGAGACAGAAGATGCATGTTGTTACAGTATTGATTTTGCACTTGAGGATGATGGACTCCATGTTTGCTATGCTTTTGTTTCTTGCATTGTCTATAATTGCTAGGAGTAGAAGGGCTATGAGGAGAAGAATATCTTATTCTGGGCAGTTTATGCATAGGCACAACATAAGATCATTGACCATGAATAGGATGGTGTTTGATAATGATATAGTGAGTATGGACAATTGTAGGATGGATAGTAGGGCATTAGCTAAGCTATGTCATTTGCTAAGGACTGTTGGGAAGTTGAAGGATAATAGGAATAGCACAGTTGAGATGATGGTCGTAAGTTTCTTGCATATATTAGCCCATAATGCCAAGAACAAGGTTGTTAAATGCCGTGTTGTAAGGTCAGGAGAGACTGTTAGTAGACAATTCCATGCAGTTCTGAATTCTGTTTTAAGACTACACAACCTTCTGCTTAAGAAACCAGAACCAATAAATGGGAATTGTACTGATGAAAGGTGGAAATGGTTCAAGGTACAAACATATTTCTTTAAATTCTAAATATTTCAATAATAACTTTAAATATTGTTTTTTGGAAACTTAATTCAATGTTTTAATTTATCACTTTAGGGGCTGTTTGGGGTGCATTTAGATGGCACTTATATCAAAGTGCATGTTGGACACTGTTGATAGACCTAGGTACAGAA
>AWWV01015566.1:0-55884 GCA_001974805.1 Corchorus capsularis | reverse complement strand
TAAGTCATTGATCATGAATAGATTAAAAATTAGTCCTTTAGCTAAAAGGTTAGATTTTTGACTCAAATTAGTGTGTTCGTTAATTTCGTTTGTAAAAAAGGGATTTCTTTAAAAATGATTAGCAAGATGTCAAAGTATGAGTTTTTATGTCAAAATTAACTTAAAATTGAAGCTTTTGGTTTGATCCATTTAAGTTCATATTCGTTCAAATGGATTTCTTGATTCCATTCAAAGTCTATTTTAATTGGGAAGATTAAAAGTTTAATTCGAAGTTTGAATTTTTAAATTAAAGTTAGCTTGGAAATTTAAGGATTTTGGGGCTAATTTTAATTTAAAAGCCAAAACTTTGGATCAAAAGCTTGATTTTTTAAATTGAAAAAATGAATTAGAAGAGGGATTAAGGTATTAATTTGGATTAATATTCACTTAAAAATTAAATCTTTGGTTTGAATTAGTTGAAGGTTTGATTTAGTTTCCTATATTTAATTCAATTAATTTAGTCCTTAATCTTGAGTCTATTTTATTAATTGATGCATTTTAGCTCTTATTTATGAAATATGGAGTTTCTTTTGCCCCCCTGAAATTTGCTAACTGATTGTTTTAGTGTGCAGAAGTCCCCAGAATTGTCCAGTCCGACCCTTAGCTTTTGATTTCTTTTATTAGTTTCATTAAGCCTTTTGGATTTAGTAATTAGCGTAGAAGTAAAAAGTAGAAAGTAAAAAAAGCGCACCTACATTCATGATACACACACTATATATCATTTCGCCCTATTTCTGGTGTATTAGCATTCGTCTTTTGCAGAGATGAAGGACCTTTCGGATAAATGTACTCGGGTACGAATTTCTGGAAGATCCTTCTAGACCGGTTTATTCCATAAATACCCCCATGATGCGTGGGAAGGGTTTATGGAGTTGACTTTGGGTAGACTTGTGTTAATGCATGAAAATAAGATCAATCTTTCATGCACTTTAATTGACATTCATGAGAGTTAGCTAAGTAAGAATCAGTAAATAGTAGTTGTTTTACAATGACGGGTGGGCCCCAAATAAATGTACTCGGGTACGAATTTTTTGGTCCTCGCTCCGAGATTGAATTATTCCTGAAATACCCCCATAATGCGTGGGAAGGGTGTCGGGTTAATTTCAAGTACACCGATGTTTACTGATTAAAATAAAACTCACTAATTCATGCATCATTCGTATTCATTCATCCGAAAATAAGATAAAAGCAACCGTTTTTTTAGACCCACTAGATCTTAGTTTAGATTAGAGATACCGTCATTTGACGGGCATTTGGGGGTGCTGATCCTTCTCCAAATGTAACAAACTCCCGAACCTAGATTTAGGTTGGAAGACCGGACTTTAAGTTTAGTGGGTCTAATGCCGAGCTTTGGATTTAACTAGGCTTAGGAGATCATTAGGTGGCTAATCACACCTTAGAAAAAAGATTAGTGGCGACTCCTCTTTTCCCAAAGTCGTTTCGGTGGGGTTCCCCGGACCCGAACGTTTCGACACCACTCTTCCCAAATCAGTGTTTTCTGCCATTGTCATTGCTCTGTATTTTGATTCCATTGTTCTCACTGTTTTTCTTCTTCTTTCTCCTAAATCTCACTTCCAATCTGTTTCTCAGAAGTCCTGAAATCAATAAAGAAGTTTTTGATTCATTTTTATTTCAAGGAAATACGCCTCTGGTATTCTTGTTCTTATTTTTCATCTTCCTCAGTTTCTCCCCTGTTATAAGCTTGGTTTCCTGCGATACGGGGTGTATTTTGGGTAGCAGCTTACATTTCCCAAATCTCGGTTTCAATCTTGTAAAACCCAATTTCTCTTCTGGGAAATTTGGGCTAGGCTTTGAATCCATAGTGAGCCGCACCAGGCCTTCCCCATCACACAAAAAGGCTCCCACATGTTCCAAATAGTTTATGCTTTCTTCGTTCGATTTTAAGTAAAGATTAAGATTTTAAGTAAATAATTTCATGTTAATCAAATTGAAAATTCTTTAATAAGTTTTGATTTGGCTGAAGGCTCAAATAAGGGTTTTAACTTTTCAAATAAACTCAAATAAAGGCCCAAAAACACAATTTCAACAAATTAAAAATACATATTTAGTAAATTATGAATAATTGTACATGTTGTTAGTTAATATTAGTGTGTGAGATATATATAAATTAAAAAGCATGGAAAAATTTTATATCATACTACGTTTTTTGAATTTATTTGGATTAATATGGTTTATTTTTAATTAAAAAGATAACATCATTTTTCTATCAAAATTATTGTGTAGGCATAATAAGCATAGTTTTTTTTATCTAAAAAGAACCTAATTTGTAAAAAATTACTTAATATGTCTTCTAATTTTTTGAAATTGTGTTTTCGGCTCCTTATTTGAGCTTATCATGCAAAGTTCGGGTCCTAAATTGAGGTTTCAACCTTTTGATTTTCATGTTAAGTAATGCTTAGTAAAAAACTAAAAAATTTAATGGAATGCTAAGTTTTTTTTAAATAAGTTTTGATTTTCATGCTAACCAATGCTATGTTTTGATTTTAATGAAATCTGAAAAATGTTATAAGTAAAGATGTTCATGAGACTGTAAAAACATGGTTTAAATTAAGCAAGTACTTCATAAGAATTCTTCAAGTTTTTCATAAGAATAAGACTTCACAATTGCATGATAAGACCAAGTAAGACCAAGCAGTGGCAGATCCAAGAATATCATTTAGGGTGTACACAACTTTATACAAGTATGTACTTGGAAAAAAAAAGAAATAGTAAACAAAAACATCTTCAATATATTGTTGAGTTAATTGTGTGCAATTGCAAATACAACATTCTATACTAATATTCAATCAAGAATATCATTATAATCTAAAATCAAAAAAGAATTTGTATCAAATAAATTAGTGAAACAAATGAAAAAAGAAAAAAGATATATATATATATATAGTCTTCTTTATATATTAAAATAACTTCTAGTAAGAAAGATCAATTAGACATGTTAGCTTTTATTACTAGTAAAAAATAGGAATTTTGGATATTTTTGGATTGGAGTTTTTAGGGTGTGTTCGTTTTAACGATTCAGTCTGTTAAATCTTTTAAACGAGCTGAACAAAGTAAACTAATCCCTTAGGTGGTAAACTTCAATTCGGTCAGCCAGCTGAAAGCCTAGTGTGCTGGAGCTTTTTGTTCTGGTCAGTTTTGTTTCCTTAACTAACATTTTTTTTGTTTTTTAATTAAAAGTTTTTTCCTTCCACTTTTCTTCTCTTTACTTACTTCCCCCCCCCCCCCCCCCCTTTCTCTCTCTCCCCTTCCGCTTTTCTTTTCTTCATTCTTTCCCTTCTCCCCCTCTCTCTTTTATGTTGGACTTTTGTAACGAAACATTTTAATTTCCAATACTTTATAATTTGAGTATTTAAAATTATAATTACTATATAAAAAAACTAAAATATGCATAATATATATAAAAATTCATTACTCTGGTTGAATTAATTTTGTAAGGATTAAATGTATTCAATAAAATTAAAATATACATCAAAATTATTTGTCAATATATTTAAAAATACTAATAATCTTAATAGTTATTTTATATTCTAATCTCACCCACCGTATCACTTAATATCTCAGTTTCTATCGTGGATTATATTCTCCTTTGTACAGTATCTAATTTGATCTGTACAATAGTTAATAACATAATTTTAATTCAAACGGAACTAATTGCACTGCTAAAAAGAACATAGCCCTCAGGAGAGAGGACATGAAAGTTGGGATGTAAGAAAGTAATTTGTTATGTAGTATATAGATGAGGGGGATTGATGTGACTAACGGCTATCATGGCAAGGGGCAGATTGACCCCAAATTAGACGTTTAGGGGGAACATTGGATAAAAAAGAGTACATGTGAAAACTATTCAATTTTGAAAAAGGTGAGGGAGCAAAATGGGAATTAGGCAATTCTCTTTATGTCCAATTAATATTCAACTAGTACATCCCCTGCGCTTCGCCGCGGGATTTCTTCTTCCATGCAAAAACAATTGGAGAAAAGATTGTTCTTTTTTGCAAATTATTAATGGAGAAAAGTTGTTTTTTATGGACACAATTAATTGAGTTAAGACTTGAAATTCTTCTCAATTCAACATTTAATTTTTGTTTTTAATCATTAGTAGAGCATGATTGAAAAAGGTTGACATATTTCTACAAAATAGATAACATGGTATTCATTTTTTTCTTACTGAAATTTCAAATTGAATATATATATATATATATATATATATATATAGAACATCCACACAGAATTTTGTTGCAATAGTTTATATACTACATTTCAATTACTAAATTTATATAAAAACTTTGTAAAACTCTAAAACATAAAACTTTTTCAAGTTTTCTCCAAACTTCTTTACTCTGCTGGGCAATTATTTCCTGGTATAAGTTGCATAGCAAGTCTCATATCTGCATTCCTGTTTTCAGCAATTATTTTCAAACAAAAATTAGAATTTCATAAGATGTTTTATACTAAAATTAATCTGATATATAATTATAGACCTGCGCAAGAATTGATTACCTAATATTTTAGTAGGGTAAGCAATAAAATTAATTAGGCAAGAATCATTTCCGGCAGTAATCATTGAAGAGAAGAGTGAAGACATCAAGAGGATAAATTAAAGTTTGATTCCATAGAGAGCTTCTTCAGAGTAAAGAGTCCCACTGTAATAGCTTGCATGAGTAGAAGAGAACATATCATCAAATTGTTCATTATAGGCCAAAATTTCCCTTTTGTATCGTATTTAAGTTCATAAACATGTATGAACTGCACAATAATTTTCCCTAAACACTAATGCAAATTAGTCCAAAACTCCAAATTTTAATTCCAAAAATTACCTATCTGTACAAATTGTAAGATACAACTTTCAAAAAAAGTATAATATGCAAGTCTATTTATTTGCATGAGAAACAAAACTAAGGCATAAAATTGAATAATAACTTAAGTTCATTGGAAGGCTTCATCAACTACAATATTTGATCTATGATTCAAACTTCATAACCTAAACTTTCCAAGATACAGTGACATGCAATCTAAAGAAGTGCCTTATGAATAAGTACAGATTCACCTTATTCCATAATATCCTTGAAAATACAGGTATATTTGTGGCATACTTGTCTATCAACATAATTATATTGCTTTCCAAAGGCGTAACTGTAAAGAGATTCTAATTAAGCAGTCATATTGAACCACATAGGCCAGCTATATCTATATTACATCATCAGCAACTAACCAATACAAAATAACTATCCCTGCATTGTAGTGATTTATAATAAAAACTATGTGTGCTTCTGATCAATAGCAGATTAAGTAGATGAATTAGCTCATCATAGATTATGCCTCTCACGTTGGTAAGTGAATTATGATTTTATGATATATATGTAAAGAGCCTAATTTGAAGATAAGTAACAAAAATTGTAGAAAATAAATGGGAGGTGGTAAGCTTACTAACCTTTAATTACCCCTTTACCATAGCCATACCCCCTGTCCCAATCATAAGAGCCCCTGTAGTTCTGAGCACGTCTAGCACCATAGCCACCATAAAGTCCAAACGTGACATGGGATCTCTGTTGAAATTGTCAAAAGTCTGCAAAGTAAAAAAGCTGAAAAATTCTTATAGCACCATTCAAGAGTTTAAAAAAAGGGAAGCAATAGGTGGAATTTGCACATGTCACTTCAGGATATTAAATAGATCATGAAATCCATTCTTGGTAGAATAGGCGCTCAAGTTTTGTTATTTAGGGTATGCCTATAAACTCCTTCATACACATTTATATTCTAGATGTTGAATATATAGTTCAAAGGTCTATGAATCTATTTATAGGCATATGCCTATTAGCTTTAAATCTCATTATGCATCTTAAACAAACCATTGGCAAATACCTGCGACAAAGCAAAGTTTGAGAGGGAATAAAAAATTGCTCTGGACATAAAGCATGCAATAATTACTGTGATGGTCATCTCTTAGATCGTTTAGCTTCTATTTTGTAACACTTTTTGGTATACAGAATTCATTGTTAGCATGCTTTAGTAGAAAAGAAATCTTCCATGGAAAATATGATCTTATTCCTTTGGTGAATTAACGTTGTTATAGAGTATAAGATCCTTTTATTCCTGAATAATCCTTCACTGTCACCAATAATATTTTTACATAAAAATAACGCTTACTACTTACACCACATAAAGTCAAGGCCAAAAATTTGCTTATTAAATTTGCACCTAAAGTTAAGTTAAAAAATGGGATTAGTAAATAAACTGGTTTTAATTCATATTAATCATCTCAATGCACAATTTCCCCTAGTAATCAAACTTGAAAAAGAAAAGGAAAAAATTAACTCTTAATTACTTAGCATCTATTAGTATCTAACATCTGCCTCTGGAATTAGAGCAATTTGTGCAAAAACCTCATCTGTTCTAGGTTGAGCCTGCAAAATTTCAGGTGATGCATCATTAAAAGCAACTTATGATGAGCTAAAAGTATAACTTGTTCCAATTGAAAATGTACACATATATATACATATAGTAGTTGAGTAATTACCCTAAGATGAACATGCACCACCCTGCAGAGAATCTTAAAAGGTAAATTGTAGATGGGCATTTCCATTGTCCTAACAAACATGATGACATGGACAGTCCTTGAAAAGAAAACCAAAAAAGATTTGCAGTCTATGAAATGCTCAAATGAAGCATGGTTTTTTATGGGAGACATTTTGTCGAACACGTGAAGGGCATATATGGATATAAATAGTTTTAACTTTCCAAAATATGTGTATGATAGAATGGACAATTATCAACAATTATTACCATTCAAAATCATTCTACCAAAACAAAAGCAGGGACACAAAAGTTAAACTAAGATTGGAAATGTGAATAACCTATATTGAAAATGTTCAAAGCAAAAAGATAAACATTCCCATGTGAATATATATGCAACACATGGATAGTAAACTTAAAAAACATACCTGGAAGTTCAGGATCCTTGGATTCATAGGCTTCATTGATGCTTCATTGCTGCCATGACTTTTTCTGAAAAAAAAAATCTTTCATCATGATGACAAATATATATCAAAATGGTTCTACTCAAGTTTAAAATGCCCCTATCTTTGCAATGAAAAAATAGAATCCAAGTGAGAGTTTATGGCTGAATTTCCACGCTGCAATAATCATATAATAGAAATGGATTTGATTTGACTAACCTCTGTGCTTCCCCAAGATTTGTTCCCACTATCCACTCTTGGTTTGTCTTTAATTGCTTCATCTCAGTAACAACCTCAAAAACTACGGGCAGATCATTGATCATGCTAAATAGACGTTTCATCTCAAACAAAAAAAAAATCAAAACCCAAATGACTAAATCATACAAATTCATCGCAAAACAAAAACCCAAATCTTCAGAACAATGAAAACTGTAAAAAATATATAAAAATGGCAAAATTTTGCAGAATCTTTCCTTTAAAGAAGAGATCGATCAACGATTTTTTCTAAAGCTTGCCAAAAAATGCTTAAATTGATATAAATTTGATATAAATTGGTAAATTATAAACTAATTTCACCATTATTAAATTTCCCAACTGTGACCTTTCATGAAAATTATTAAAACTAAGATGAGGCCATTAAATTATGTTGAAAAAAAATCAAATTATAGTTAAAGATGCTTTAACATATTTTGATTGAGCAATGGAACGTTGGGCGGAGCAGGAGACGGCAGAGTTGGAGGAGACAGATGGTGGAGTTTTTTTGCAACATTAGTAGATCGGCGGAGCGGGTAACGCGAGAAAGGAGAGGTCAAGGATGCTGGTGAGAGAATTAGGCAGAAAAAGAGATTGAAAATTGGCTTAGATTTGGCAGAGAAAATTGGCTTGGATTTGGCTTAGAAAGAAGAGGGAGATCAGAAGGAGAAACGTTTTGAAAAAATCTTTCATTTCTTATCTCTAATTAAATTCGGTCTATAATATTATTCTTGGTATTGAATAGGTGGGTTAAGGGGGATGAAAGACTTTTAATTAAATTGACTCAGAATTTTCATTCAGATAAATGTTTGTCTTCTATTGGGCCCACAAAAAAATTGGCCAAGGATAAAATGACAGGCAGGTGAGTAAGCCCTTGTTTAGTTTGGGGGGTTGGGAGGGGTGATGGTTGTTTGGTTGGAGGGCTTGTGAGGGGTGTGGGGTAAGACGGGTTCCCTACAACCCCTCCAAACCCCACATTTTCCACCCCTCCAAATCGGGGTATTTGGGAGGGGTGGATTTTGGACCAAAATTCTTATACCAAATCTATCCCTGTTATATTATTACTAAACCCAAAATATCCTTATCAAATAAAACCTAATAACTCACCTTCCTCCCAACGCTCCCACCATTTTCTTCATTTGTAGCTTCCCTTTCATCATCTTCTAGTAATCTGAAGTACAGTCTTTGATTTTTTTAAACCCAAATTAAACCCTAAACCCAAATTATTAAATCTAAACCTAATAACAGAGTTTGGATTTTTTTTTTCTTCATTCTTTTTTAGAGTAAGAATTTTACAGAGTTTAATGTTAAATGTGGACATTATTGAAGTGAAACAGTGGTTGGCAGGAAAGAGACAAAGTAGCTAGACACAACCTTCTTCAAGAAATTTTTTTCTTAGCCTTTTTCAATTATTTTTAAATTTTGTTCTTGTCTGTTTGTTTCTAACTTGTAAGTTGTGACATAAATTTATTTATAGGTTGATGTCAACAGAAAGCATTACTTTATTTTGATCTTATGCCAAATTATTCTCACATACGTTTCATGTATTTGTTATTTTGATTTATAATTACTACTTTATTTTGATCTTATGCCAAATTTTTTCTGTTTGTATGTTTCAATGATGATCAATGGGTTATTTGCTTGTGTATTGTTTTTTGTTCTAATATGATTTGTCGAATATAGATGGATAATGAAGAAGTTATAGGGTGGTGGAATATGGTTCGAAACATGATAGATCATGTTATTTCTCTTGTTGGTCAATGGTACTTCATCCGAATGCAATCACGTAAAAGGAAAATAACATATAGCATGTGCTCAGAAAGATAACGAATTAGAGATGAAATTATGAGTCATAAATATAGTGAGAATGAGACCTCCTGCATTTTTTAGGTTAGCTGAAATGTTACAAACAAAAGGGGGCTTAAGGCCTACACGATGGGCAACTGTAGAAGAACAACTTGCAAAGACCTTATATATATACTAGTTTTAGCTTTCACGTGGCTGAACTCGTTTAAACTATGAAATCATTAAAATAATTAAAATTAATTAATAGTCAAAACATCCAATTATTGTAAAATAATTTGAAAGGAAAAAAAAGAAAAAAGGGTAAGATCAAGATAAGTGCTGAGCCTTATCAACAATAATTCTGCAAATTCCCTGGTATAATTCTGCTCTGCATTTGGATTGTTGATTTCGATAGAAGTCAAGTCTTGTTGTTTCAATTTTTATGTACATGTCGACTGCAAACATGACATGAAGAATAAAATCAATAAGATAGAAAACAATAAAGAATAAAATCAATAAAAATTGATATAATTTGTTGTTGTGCATTAAATTAATTAATTAATGCAAATAATTATTTACCTTGTTCTTCGTTTTGCAATATGCTGTCAACGGAAGTGGAGATATTTGCATCATTTTTCTTATCGATGTTTTGATTCCAACCCATTTGTCCTTTTGGGAAAAATAGTGGGTATTGCAGTGGATCATAATATCCATAATAATGCTTAATCCTATGGCTTGCACCCGACTTAGTATGGATTACAATGTCTCTTTCAAAAGAAACATTTTCAGAATTTCCTTCCACCTAGATAGCTGCAACTTGATCTGCGGATGGTGGATTATATACTCGTTGATCTAGTTTAACATTTGAAGCTATGTGAATCTCCAGACTATCAAAAGAGTCACAATCTTTCAATCTTCGGAAGAATTGAGCATAGGGATTTTCTTCAAGGATTCTCATCAGTTTTTTTATGATAACCTCATTTAAATTCACATTTTGCATTGCCCTTACTCTATTTTGCAGCTCTCTTTCAGTATCATAGAAGTATAGCTGGAAAAAAACATGGATTGGAACCATGATTTGGCAGAAGAGAAGGGAGATCATGATAAATTTGACCTTGAGCTCGAAATGTGTAGACTCCTTTATTAGAAGTAGCTAGATCTCTGTCCAATGTTACTCCGAAAGATGTAAAAGAAACCATGCTATTATAAGCACGAATATTCTTCCGGAAATGCTTCGTTTCATCAGTGTCTGCTGATAATAAGCCTAATAGTTCTTCTTGGACATCTATTTTCGGTAACTTCACCTTTCCATTGCGACAGCAAAATGTTGGTGGTTCAAATTCAAATCTCTTGGCTCCACAATGTCGACATTTGGGGACTATTAAATGTGGTATAGTTATAAGTGAATAATATTTTTATCAAAGAAGTATTTATAATTTAAATAATAGACAAAGGATATGTAATTTACGTACCATTGTTTTTATATCGGATAAGTTGAGCTTTAAGTAACCAATTTATCTTCTGTCTCTTGTTATTGGTTCCACTGTTGTTGCTCGTATCTTCATCTTCGAGGTTTGGCTTCCTTTTCTTATTTGATTCTGATATTTTTGGAATTTTTGCTGCCCTTTGTTCAAGACTTAATCTAGCATATTTCTGCTTGTCTTTATCCATTGATACCTAATGAAGGAAAAATAATAATTATTATAATAATATAATAATTTAAAAAGCATGAAATATTTAAAAATTAAAGCGTACAATTAAATTATAAACCATTCGTATATTATTATAGTACTACATATGTTAATGTTAATGTTAACTAAAGAATATAATCCAATTTCACCAAAAAAAAACCGATATATATATATTATATATAATTAAATACATGTAGAGCTATTAATCGATTTTTTAATGGACCAAGAATCAATCTTTTGAAGTAAAGAATCCCTAATCGCGAAAGACTTGAAAAACCAGGAAAAAAAGGGGCGCAAAGGGGAATCAATAGTGAGAAAAATAAGCAAGTTTATTTAAGATATCGTATTATAAAAAAATTAAAATATTAAGTCATCTAATAATATCTAATGTGATAAATATAGAATAAAAGTATTTCACCAAAAATAATATAGAGTGAAAGTATGAAACATACTTGAATCAAAGCAAAATCTATTTGGTATTCGTCTGAAAAAAAAAAGGGTGTTTATAATTTCTTAATCGAACAAAAGAATATATAAACATCAAATATCCATAAAAACTATATTAAAATTTGGTATTGAAATTTGAAACATACCTGAAGCTGAAACCGCAACAATTTTTTTTAATAGAAACTATAGCAAAAATTATAATATATATAATTTTTCATGAAATTTAAAGCAATAGAAAAAAACAGAATAAAGTAAAATTACGGCATGATATACATATATCATATATATCCCTAAGTTTTACTATTGCACCGAACTTCCCCAAAGTCTATCGGTTCAAAGCGGGATGAGTCGTACCACCAGAGGAACCCCCATAGGCATTAAGCTGCTAGAGAAAGGGCTAGCGGTATTAGCTATTAGCTAGCTTCTCTTCCTATTTCTTGTAGTTACAGACAAGTCAGTGGGGCGAAAGAGCTGAACCTCTAGGAAATTTAAGGTGATTACAAACCTTTTCGCCTAGCGCGAAAGGTTGCTTTACTAAATAATACACCATCTAGGCAAACAACTGATTCAATTCATCAGCCTATTCTCAAGGAGCTTGCATTCGGTTAAGAATTTACTTTAAATTTAATTGAAAAACGTAACGAAACATACCTGAAACGTGACGACATCAATTTTGAATGCAGGTAGGCACCAAGCAGCGCAATTTCAAACGCAGAAAGCAGATTTTATAAACCACAGCAAATTAGAATAGATGTAAAATAGTTTGTGAATAGATGAGAGGTTTAGATTGTTTTTATATAGGTGCAATATTCAAGTCCTTATCCTTGTAGGATAGGGTGCAATTTAACATTAAAATCCTTTAATAGTTAGGATGGTGCAATTTAACATTTAAATCCTTTAATGGTTAGGACTTTGAATTAATTTAATTATTATACGACAACACTTAGAAGGCAGCGTAATTAAATTAAATTATAGCTAATAATAACTGGTTAACTAACACAATTAAATTGTAGCAGAATCCACTACCAACAAAACAATTTACTCTGATGGATGATATTGATAGAAGCAATCTAATTAATATGCATGCGTATATTATTCCAGTAGTCGTCCTCCCTTGTGCAGCTGAAATTTTTATGATACTTGAATACGTATAATTAATCTAAAAGGATAATTATATCCAATGGTTTTCTTAATAATTAGCTTGCTTTGAAAATTTGAGAATTATGAGAATGAAAAGGATAATTATATCCAATGGTTTTCTTAATAATTAGCCTGCTTTGAAAATTTGAGAATTATGAGAATGAATTCTCCTTTTGACCTAAATTTTCGTCAGTTTCTTATGATATAGGCTTTTGGTTTGCTTGATAATTAGCCTGCTGTGAAAAATTAATAATCTAATAAAATTAATAATGAAATAATTTATGGTAATAAAATAATTGAATAATTAAAATATTATTATTTAGTAATGGTAATTTAGAAATATTTTTTTTAAAAAGGGTACAATTGGAAATATATTTTAAAAATAGGGGTACAATCGGAAAAAATAAAGTTTCCCCTTATTCGTACTTTTATATATAGTATATATATATATATATATATATATATATATTATCACATAGTGTAAAGAATCGCGCGGTAAACTTTTGGTTTCAACGTTCGGGAGAGACTATTAGTCGCCATTTACACAATATGATAAAGGCTATCATCCAATTAGAAGATCAATATCTTATCCAACCTGATGGTGAAGCTATACCTCCTGAGATTTCTCACAGCTCAAGATTTTTTCCATACTTTAAGGTATATTTTGTTGTAATTTTGGCACACATATTTTCATTTTATATCGTCATGATGGCAAAGGTACACTAACTTTTTTTATAATTATGTTAATGTATCAGGATTGTGTTGGTGCAATTGATGGGATACACATTCGTGTGAAAGTGAGTTCTAAGGAAGCTCCTAAATATCGTGGTAGGAAAGACTTCCCAACACAAAATGTCCTAGCTGCATGCACCTTTGACTTGAAATTTACGTATGTGCTTACTGAATGGGAAGGTACTACATCATACTCAAGAATTATAAAAGATGCATTGACAAGAGAGGACAATCTTAAAGTTTCTAATGGTGAATCAATTGATATATCACTTTTTGTTTTTCTAATTTATAGTTTCGTTTTAAATCAAATACTAATTGATAATTATTTTCATCTTAGGGAAATATTATCTTGTGGATGCGGGCTTTATGTTATCAAGAGCACTAATTACACCTTACAGAGGAGTGCGATATCATTTGAAGGAATATTCTTCAAGAAATCCTCCACAAAATTATCGTGAATTATTTAATCTTAGACACTCGTCATTGCATAATGCAATTGAACGAGCATTTGGAGTTTTGAAGAAGCGATTTGTTATTATTTCAAATGCGTCTGATGCACGTTATGGATTAAAAGCTCAAAATTTGATAATTCTAGCTTGTTGCATTTTGCATAACTATTTAATGTCTGTTGACCTCGATGAAGAACTTATAGCTGAGGTTGATGCAGAGCTAGCAAGAGAAGAAGTCACTTCTGATAACCAATATACTCGTATGAGTAACTTTGAAGATGATGCTCATGGAGAGCGTTTAAGAGATGAAATAGCTACAGAAATGTGGAGAGATTACACACATCGTTAGGGATTAGAGAATGAAGTTATTGACATGATATTTTCCTTGATTGATTTGTCTATTGGTTTGGTTTTGTTCACATGTTGTTTCCATGTTGATTTTCTGTATTGATTGTTTGGTATGTTTGATTTCATTCAAACGAGACATGCTTGTTTATTATAATTTCGAATAAATTATGTACAATTATCATCATAGTTTGGGTCTTACAAAATGTTTTGTCTTATTGTTATTTCACAAATATTTGTGTCACTTGTTCTTGTACAGCATGGCACCAAAGAAAAATGACAATGAAGGAAGCTCATCAAAGATAGTATGGACACCTTCAATGGATGGAGTTTTGCTTGATGCATTACTAGGTCAGTACAACTTGGGGAATAAGGTTGGTAGCAGTTTTACTTCCACGGCTTATGCCAATGTTGTCAATGAACTTTCAAAGACTTTTAGCATTAGCCTTGAAAAGAGTCAAGTTCAAGGTCGCTGGAAGATCTTAAAGGCTCACTTTGCTGAGGCGTGGGACATCTTTAACAATACCAGCTTGAGTGGATTCTCCTTCGATCCAGAAAAAGAAGTATGGAGTGCTGAACCAGAAGTTTGAAATGATTTAATCAAGGTAAATTCAGTTACATTTATATCAATTTTTATGCTTATGTTGTTAGTTTCATATTTTATACTCACATGCTCATTTTTCATTGTAGGAAAAGCCGAAAGCTAAATTGTATATGAATAACCCGATCCCACATTACAACAAAATGGTCATATTGTATGGAAAAGATAGGGCCACCGAAAAACGTTCTGCAACTGCAAAGGATATGCGAAAGCATCTGACTTCTACTGCTTCCGATGACTTCACTGACTTTACCAATGAAGTTAATCCTACCATGTCTCGGTTTTCAATTCAAGATGCAAGGAGCTTTGAAGGTCAAGATCTCGACATGATGTCACCTTCTGATTCTAACCATGTTTCTCCTTCTAGCAGTGCTAATAGAGTTAGCAAGAAAGCAAAAAAAAACTGTTGATAAGGAGAATGATGCCGGTTGGGCGATCAAGGAAGCCATAGATAATGTGGCTGATGCATTTAGGACTTCTGGTGATGTCGTTGGTAAGAAACCTCCAATAGATGCCACTGAAACATTTCAACTTCTTGTGGATTTGGGATTTCAGCCACCATTGATCCATTTGATCTATTCCAAGCTTGTAATGAATGCTGATTTGTTGAAAGCAGTAGTTGGGTGTCTAATGGAAATGCGCAAGGATTATATACTAAGTGGAGTACTTGGTGATCTTAACGGCTTTGGTATGTGATGGGTAGGGATGAATATGTTTAAGTAATAGTAATTTTAGTTAGTATTATGAAGCTAATGTTGGATGTTATATATTTCTTTAGAACAGTAATCCTATGCTATGAGCATCTCTTTTGTTAGGAACTGTAAGCAGAACTCTGCTATTAACCCTCCTTTTATGGACAACCTTAATTATGTCCAATGATTTAAACAATAGGGTTGGTTCTCATCAGGCCCTGCTATGATGGAGCCTGATGCTCTTGCATTAGTATGCTATTATTGTTAAGATGGAAGTTATATATTGTATGTTAAGATGGAATTTANATTCCATATTGTTAAGATGAAATTTATATTTAAAATATAAATGTTTATGTTATATTTACAATTTTTTTATATTAAATAATTAGCTTGTTTTGTATACAAAATAAACAAATGTATAAATAAATTGGACAATAAGGGTAAATTTGTAAAATACACATAAAACTTCTCCCAACACCTAACCAAACACAAAACATGAAGACACCCCTTCTTACCCATTCCTTGAACCAAACATAATTTTTCTGAATCCCCCCCCCCCTACCCCACCCCTCCCAATTTGAACCAAACCAACGCTAACAGTCAAGGACACATGTCGCCCAAAGAATACCCTTGTACATTCAAATATATGTAAGTATGATATGATGAGAATCCAACATACAAACTAGAAACCTGTCTTAAATAAACCCATCTATCAAATCAAACTAATAATAAACAAACAAACTAAATCCACATTCTGGGCATGTGCACGAGACTTGAACTTAGAATTTCATGGTCCCGACACAATATATACCTATGAGTTGAGCTACCAAGACGGGTGCTATATAGTTAATTTTTATCAAATGAAAATTGAAAGTTGTAATTGCAATTATATACATAAGACAATGATCCTAGAGGAGTTGTTGAACGGTTTGGATGTTAGATTTTCGTGAAGGTTCTACATAGAGGTGATCGCAGTTCAGTTTCAGTTCCGCTAACCATAAGAACCGAACCTTAATCGTAGTAACTAAGGTTCGGTTCCGGTTAGATTTCCAGTTCCAAACCGGAATCTTACAATTTTTTTTTGTAATATATATAGCAAAAACAGTTAAAATATTTTTATTATATATGTATATTTTTTTATTTTCTTATACTTAAATATTTAGACTACTTTAGTTATATTATATTTTTTAATTTCTAAAAGAATAATTGTATTATTATAATCAAATACATATATTAAATTAAATAGTTGATGATAAAATAATCATAATGTGTTGAAATGTAATTTTATTATTAAAAAAGTATTAAACATATATTATATATTAATATTAATATTAATTGAATTTATTTAATTATTATCATTTTATTATATATATATATATATATTAAATATAAAATACTAAAATATATTTTAAAAAATATTGAAAAATCGAACGGTTCCGATTCCAGAAAACTAGAACTTAACCGGAACCTTACTGTTACGAACTGTACAACAGCACGGTTCCGGTTTTAAAGGTGCAGCTTCGATTCGTTTCTTCGATTAGAACCAAACCATGGTCACCTCTAGTTCTACCTTCTTGTGGTTCCAAGACCGTAGCCGCTCTCCATTCTTCTCTACTCTCTTCCAGTTTTCCTTAATTTCCTTTTTTGAAATTTTCGAATCAGTCATCTTTTGGTCACGGTTGAAAGTTTTTTTAAGATTTCAAAAAAAAGAAAGTTTATTGTAAGGAGGATCAAACACTTATAAGCAAAAATAAGAATGTGATGGACAAGTTAGGGACATATATACGAAGAATGCATGACTCATCTGGTCAAGGAGTAAGATTCATATCTATATATAAAAAATTAATAATAATTTTTTTATCTATTATAATTAGTAATTTAATCTTTGTGATTTATATATCAAAATTAAAATCTTCTCCTTCAATTTCAATCCTTTTTTTTAAAACGTTTTTTTTACCTGAAACTATCATGTTTCAAGTGTAAACATGAAAGGTTCTTAGTCTTTCCAACATATAAATATGCCACTTGGGAGTTGGGAGATAAACTCATGTTCTTCAATTTCAATTTCTTAGGAAGGTTTTGGGCTTGTGGCAAGCCATGAACGATGCAAATACAAACAAAGTAAGTTCTCTCCCCATTTTAGAAATTATAATTGCAAGTTAATTATATACATGAATCATGAATGAAAGATTTTTTTGCTTTGGTCGATCAAATAAGCAATGGATGTCCAATACATACAAGAGTAACAAACTTTCAAGAAAGGATTACTATTTTAATTCAGAACCAAAATTAACCCGCGAAAGTTATTGTAACAAGACCCGCAAATTACGCGAAGAGTTTACAACGACCAAGAGAGAAACACAGGGATCAATCCAACAACACCATTCATGGGGAAACTAGCTAGGGTTCTCTGTTCCTTGACATGACTCATGTGGATTAAGACAATTAAGCATTGTTATAAGACGACGAAGAACCTGCAGATGGTGATGGATGAGGAGAGAGACGGTAACGGCGAAGATGGAGGAAATGAGACTTTGGAAGAAGAGTTTGAAATCAATACCCCAACATTACCGCAAGAGGAAAACAATATTAATGTGGCGGAAGAAACCGTTAATCTGATTGAATCCGTAGCTAGATTTGGAGATTACCGACGAACGCAACGGAAAGAATGTTACAACCTTGTTAGGCGTATGAAAACTTTGTTGCCTTTCTTGGATGAGATTCGGTACCTTGATTCCCCCATTTCGGATAATGCTATTGTTTCTTTGTCCAAGTTGAAGAAACAACTTCGTTTGGCAAAGAAACTATTGAAATCTTGCAATGAGGGTAGCAAGATTTATCTGGTGAGGGATTTTTCTATTTTTCATTTTTAAAGTTTAATTGTTAGATTTTGAAACAATTCTCATTGTTGCTTATTATAATAATTATTTAGATTTTCCTTTTTGTAAATTGTAATTGGTTAGGCATTGGAAGGTGAGGCTACGATGATCAAATTTCATGCTGTTTATGAAAAATTAAGCCTAATTCTAGAAGAGTTACCTTTTGACGAACTTGGGATTTCCGAAGAAGTGAAGGAACAGGTACCCTACTATATTCTTTCTTTTCATTTCTTGTATTCCAAGGAATATTATACACTATGCCTCGTAGCTAGTAGAGATGATAGACTCATATGCATATATAGTTGGAAATGGCATTTGAACAAAAATTTGTTCTAGTAAATTAGGACTTCTACACAATATTGCAAATCTTATTCCAAATTTATCTCATTAATAATCTTCAATACGGGATTATCTGATAATAGATGGGTTATTAGTTCCGGTATGTTGAAAATATCCATTAAAAATACTTTCAATATTGTTAAATGGATCGATTCATGAAAAATTTAGTGATTTTACTAAGAATTATTTTCGTGTTGCGCTTGTTATTATTAATTCAGGTAGAGCTGATGCAATCACAGTTGTATCGAGCTAAAAGGAGAACAGATACGCAGGATATAGAACTTGCAGTAGATTTGATGGTGGTATCCTCAAAAACCGATGAAAGGAATGCTGATATAGCCATAATTGAAAGGCTAGCCAAGAAGCTCGATCTACATACTGTTGAGGACTTGAAGATAGAAAGTATTGCCGTGAAAAATCTTTCTAGAGAAAGAGGCCAAAATGCAGAGTCAATACAGCACATCATTGAACTCCTGAACAAATTCAAGAATATTTTAGGCATGGAAATAACCAATGTTCTTGATGATCCGGTCGTGCCTAAAACATTGGTGAAGTCCCATTCTCTAAGAATCCCTTGTGAGTTCCTCTGTCCAATCACCCTTGACATAATGTCGGATCCTGTTATTATCGCCAGTGGACAGGTAATATAATTAATTAATCTTCTAATCAACTTAATAGAGACATGTGTGTATCCAACTTGATGTTTTTGTAATTGGGACACAGACACTGATTATGTTTCTGTTTCATTGTTTTCAGACGTATGAAAGAAAGAGCATTCAAACGTGGTTTGATTCTAAGCATCGGACCTGTCCGAAAACGAGGCAGACACTAGATCACTTGTTAGTAGCACCAAATTTTGCCCTCAAGAACCTTATATCACAATGGTGTGAGAAGAACAATTTCAAGCTCCCCAAGAAAGAGGATCCGGAATCATCACAAGGCTCCTCTGAAGACCACAAAGAGGAAATCTCGTCTTTGGTTGAACAACTGTCTTCCACTCCATTAGAAGTGCAGAGGAAGGCAGTGAAGAGGATTCGTCTGCTTTCCAAGGAGAACCCTGGGACAAGAGTCTTAATCGCCGAAAGCGGAGCAATACCACCATTAGTGGAGCTACTCTCATACCCAGATCTCAGGATTCAGGAAAATGCAGTGACGGCATTGTTGAATCTGTCAATCGATGAGGCAAACAAGACGCTGATAACAAATGCCGAAGCAATACCAGCAATAATACAAGTGCTGCAGAATGGAAGTGTTACGTCAAGAGAGAACTCTGCAGCAGCTTTATTTAGCTTGTCAATGCTTGACGAAAACAAAGTAACAATAGCACAAGCAAATGGGATTCCGCCACTGGTAGATTTGTTGCAAAATGGGACAATTAGAGGTAAAAGAGATGCTGCTTCTGCATTGTTTAACTTATCTCTAAACCAAGCCAATAAGGTCAGGGCTATCGATGCCGGTATTATACAACCTTTGCTTGAGTTACTTGAAGAAAAGAGAGTTGACATGGTAAATGAGGCACTCTCCATTTTCTATCTTCTTGCAACTCATCCTGAAGGAAGGCAAGAGATTGGGCAACTTCCATTCATTAAAATATTGGTTGAAATCATTCAAAATGGAACACCAATGAATAAAGAGTGTGCAACTTCAGTTTTATTTGAGTTGGGTTCAAATAATTCGTCTCATATTCTTGCAGCCCTTCAATTTGGTGTGTATGAGCATTTAGTTGAGATATCGCAGAGTGGAACTAATAGAGCACAGAGGAAAGCTACTGCTCTTTTACAGCTTATGAGCAAGTCTGAACAAATTCCATAACATTATCTTATTATTATACTCTCATTTTTTAATTAACTGTTCACTCTTATTAATTTACTACTAATATTTATGTTGGAGTTAGTGATTTGGAGCAATCTTTTTCTCTTTAGCTTCTACTGAATATATGCATTTTTTTCCTTTATTGTTCTCTTAATTTTTCTACTTTTCTTCTTAGTTTCAAGTTAATTTAGTGTATCCGATGTTGGTCAATCTTATTGCTGAAAGCTACCAATATGTTTTAGTTGCATTTATTTATAACCTTGCGAGATTTCATTTCTTGTAAGTTGTTGGACTCGGACCATTTTCGGGTTCGGAGATAAATTGTATAAAGAATTTTATTGTGCAAAAAAAAAAAAAAAGAGATAAATTGATGAAACTCCAAGAGTTGAAGCACCAGATGGACTACACATCAGACTCCTATCTTACTTAGTGACAAAAAACATATGTATATATGTATGTACATAAAGCACAAACTGATATTGCTACCAAATAATCTTTGTATTAGGCTGTTGATATCTCAATTTATACTTGAGGGGTAAATATGTCCTCAATAATGTTAGAACAAGATGTGTGGCTTAGATTTGATTAAAAATTCTAAGCTTAATTGGATTTGAGGCCACCTTGATCATAATTTAATTAGGAAAATAATTTTATTTTTCTAATTTATCAATATTATGCCGAAAATTAGGAATAATTATTGAAAATAATAATTATTTCATAATTATTATTTAATTCAATAATGATGGTCAAAAAGAATTAAAGTCATCTTGTTTGATTTTCAATTCTGACAAAGACTTAATTCTTATTTTTATGACCATCCTAATTTAATGAAATATATTGTGCCATGTCTAATTTAGACATATGATATCATATGTGGCGCAATAAGGCTAAATCCCAACCGCCCATGCCCTAATTTGATCATCTAGGTCAAATTTGCACATTTGTATTTTTTCAATTAAGGACAAAACACGAAATTGATGCAATTGAGAGGATTAGAGTGGTGTAATTTCGAAATTGAACACACCATGATGATCCTTGAACTTCACAGATCATTCTAGAAAAATTTCATCTCAATCGGACTTAAGATGAAAAACTTATGCATGTTTTTCAATTAAGGACAATTTGGGGTACGAAACCAATTTCACTATGATGGAAATATCAATTTCGACCAGAATTTCTCCCATGGTCTTAAGATGATATTCGAACCCTACTGGTGAAATTTGGACTTAATCTGACACCGTACATAACTTTTCTGTTGTTTTCAATTAAGGACAACTGCTCGGGAAAGGTCAAATTGGAGCTCGATTTGACTTTATTTTCATAAAGTCATTTTAGATATGTCATATTATGGATGAAGGCAAGTCAATTTCGCAGTTTGCTCATTTCGGCCATTTTATGATAACTTTTGCACTTCTTTCAATTAAGGACATAGTGCTTTTCACCCCGGTTTAGTCATTTTCGAATCCAATTGCTACTTTGACCGAACCAAGGGCCAAATATGGCCAAGATATGCTGAATTTCGTGGCTTTATGGCTATTGATCAAAGATTGGGTTCAATTTGGCTATTTTTGACAGCAAATCAAGATTGCAGTACAGGAGAATCAAAGCCCCGTCAAGTCGGATTGTTTCAGAATCAAGAAGATTGCGTCTTGGGCATGTGGGAAAGATGATGGCCGACCTTGGTGATCAATTTGGAGAAAGATTGCATCAAATCTCCTAAAAATCTTCTAGGAAGGTTCCTTGAATCGTCAAGAAAGGAAGTGAATCAAGCAAGGGCCAGTTAGATTGCAAAAATACTTAGTCAGCAAGCATAAGCAGAGGCCGTCGACCTTGGTTGCCAAGGCAAGGCCGACCCCTATATAAAGGGACCTTCCCCCTTCATTTTTCTTCAGATTCCGGTCTCACAACTTGCTCCGTGTAAAAAACTAAGCTCCGCGCTTATTTTCTCTCTGGCCCTGCGCCATTTCTGCAGCAACCCTGCAAAATTTATCTTTTTCAACACGAGACAGCCTCATTTATCAATATGTTTTTATTTTAATCTCGTCTCAGGACGTTAAAACAACTCTCCGTGAGTTTTTCTCTTCTTTCAGCATCGTCTCATGACGTTAAACTTTATCATTTTCTTTTTCAATATGAATAACAATCAGCTTGTTATTCCAATTTATTTTTAAGCAAGAAATCTTTTCAAACCGGTTCGAGTCAATTTGGGATCAATGATTTAAATGCTCCGGTGTGACTTTGATCCAGTTTCCACAATTCACTCGCTCTGATTTGTTTTCCTATGCTACGCGCACCACCAAAATGTTTTTACAATTTCTTTTTCATTTTCAGCAAAATGACTGGCACGCCCCATACTACCATTGAGTTCCTCGCAAAAACTCCATTCAAAGGGATTTTTGGCGCAACATAGGCAGGACTAACATTTGATCTTTTCATCTTCAATTCCTTTTGTTTGAGGAATTTCTACTTCCTGAACTATTCCAAAAATCTAATTATAAGTTTACCATTGAATTATTTCTACAACTTCCAAAACCCTCAACGAAGCACGGGCTCAAGACCTACTATGTGCATAAATGAAAAAGTATGAATTAAAATTATTGATAACATTACAAATTAAGTATATATGTGTACATATATTAGGATCATGAAGTTACATACTTATGGGAATTGAATTAATTATGTATATCTACTTTGAAAATATAGTTGAGTATAGTAAAGATAAAATTTACAAATAATGTATTAACAAAATTTATGCATATATATATATATATAATAAAAAGCAATTTAATTCCATTTAGGTAATTTATTAAATGCATCTTTTTTTAGTAAATAGTTTATTTTTTTTATTAAGACGAAAAATGATCTCATAAAATGAATTATATAGAGTTTAGAGTATTTTAAATGAAATTGTAAAGTTTAAGGAGGGAATTCTTTTCTTTTTTTCCAAGGATAATTGTATGCTTTCATAATGAGTTAAAAACTATATTTGCCGCCTCACCTCACATCCAAGAAACAATTTTGAAGTTGTTTAATCTACTCTGAACATAATTAAAGACCGATAAGAAGAACCTAATTTGCTAGAGTTCATTTTTGTGCATCTCCTCCTATGCGGAGGTACAATAAAAATCATTTGCCCATTCCATTACTTAATTGAAAGCTGATAGAGTTTTAATGACAAGAAAATACTATACATAATTAATCCTTTCAGTATAATCCAAATTCTACCTTTTCTTTACTTTCCGTTGAAAGCATAAAAAAATCCAATTTTTCCAAGAAAAGAATACAATATGACTAATAAATCATATGTATAATTTAAAAAATGAGAGTGAATTTTAATTAAGAAGCATACATGAAGTACAAACTTTTGATAAAGAACAAATATAAAAGGAATTTTGAATATCCAAATAGTGAATGTGGAAATATTCAAAATTGCCTTTTTTTTTTTGCCCAGATAAATATTGCCTATTAACTAAAACAAAAATCACATACCTTAATTTTTCTTAGACTTAAGTTTAGGAATTTTAATTCAATTTAGGTAATTTTTCTTAGACTTAATTTTTTAGGGAATTGTTAGACTTATTAAAATTGACTTTTATTATATTCCTTATTTGTTATTATATTTTGATAGTAGATAAAAAATTGACTTTTTTTTCAAGGAAAAAACACTTTTACCATATCCTTTTTTTTAATATGCATGTAATTAAGTTTTCTTTTACCATATTCAATATCTTTTGAATTCTCATCCTAGTTAATATTAAAAATAAATTTAAATTTATATATTCTGAATTCAAATATTATAAATGGATTTTAATATTTAAACTTGAATAATTGTTTTAATAGAATTACTTGGGATTTGTTATTACCTAAAATCAAGAAAAAAATCCTACATGTCATGTGAATAACCTATCCACATAAGCATTCTCTCTCATGTGTCCTTGTATTCTTATATAGAATATGGAGTAAATACGCGTGCGATGCACGTATGTTAATGATTTATAAAACATAAAAATTAAAATGATATAAATAAATATAATAAATCGTATATTAATTTGTAATATAATAACATGAAAATTTTATTTTTTAAATCATATAAAATAAAAAAAATCCAAATCCAAATGAAATAAGTATATAATAAATATTATATGCTTAATAGTCTATGAAAATAAGTTCTCATTTTAATCTTTCTCTACTTCAATCTTTTATGTCGATAGTACGTATATTGTAAGTTCACCAAAGTTCGCCTTCATCATCAAGAAAATATTATCAATTAATTGATAATGATATGAATCCTTAGTACTAATAACAGCTTCAATTATAAGCTTACATATATCCTTAGTAATTCAATAACCTTACACCCATGTAATTTAGTAGCCCTTGATCTATAATGAAGGTTATGAGATTTTTTCCCCTTAAAATCCCCACTTCATTAACAAAACAAAAATTTAAAACACAACTTTATTTTTCAACCAATCTTATAGGTGAAATAAATTGAATATGTAGATAATAAATACTATCAAGAAATTCCATAAACATACATTTTTTCTAATTATAGTAAATGTACAACAATGAAAGTTAACAATCGTACTATATAAGGTTACACAAAATGCTACACAAATTGTCAAAAATGCTATAATTTTATCAATAGTTTCAATATCTTGCGAAAAAAAAAAAAGTTTCAATAACATCACATCTTTGAAAATATTAGTTCCTTTTCTTCAATAATAATGGTAACAAATCTTTAATTTGAGGCTATCAAACATCTATAGAGGTGTTATAATAATAATAATAATAATAATTCAGTATACTTACATGCTTAATAAGTTTTGTAAACTTTCATTTTAATGAAGAAGGTTATACCAATGTTCTTATTCAAGGTTACCATTTTTCTTATTCAAGGTTACTAAAAAAAATGCAATGGTTAACAAAAAGAAACCGCAATGGTTAACAAAAAGATTGACATGCTAGTTATTAGCTAAATTAATTTGTAACCTAGTTATATTAGTTACCAATTTTCTTATATAAGATTATTAAAAAGTTGTAGAGGTTATAAAAAATTAAGATGCTATTAACAAATTTAATAATAAAATGAATCCTTAATAAAATTGTGTACATTTCATTATGTCCATTTCATCAATAAAGAGGCTATTGGTTTTCTTATCAAAAGTTATATTTAAAAACTATTTTAGTTATCAAAGTTATGATATTATCAACAAATTAAGTAATCTTTTACCCTTAGTAATTTTAGAAGAATTTTGTTAATAATGATGCTATCAATATATTCAATAATCTTACTTGCTAATTAGAAACATTTGTAAACTTTCATTATTAATATTGGTGAATGGTTCCAATTTTTTTAATCTAAGGTCAAGAAAAACTATAATGATTATATAAAATATATAGTACTAACAACCAATTCAATAATCTTGCAGTCTTAGCTAGTCACTTTGATTATCGAATTTCTTATTTATGGTTATTTAAGAAGATAAACTATAATCAAAGAAGTGTCCTATATTGAGAAATACAGTCGATAAAATCCTTATAGATAAGCAAAAGACAATTTGTATTGGTATTATAGATATCTGGTTGATTACTTGAGGAACTTTAATATCTTTGAATCATTTTGGATCAAATAATTCAAGCATATTAAGGTAAAGTAGGGGAAAAAAAGATCAGGTAATGTAAAATAGGTATAAAAAGGTAAAGACAAATAATTTTGTCTTTTGGATATACATCGAAATTCCAAAGGCTCACTTTCCAACAATAATGTCTCAACCCTGTAGTATCCAAAGTCCCAAATAAAACTAAGAACAAAGTTATAATTCCTCTAATTTATAATCTCCTCCTATGTTAACGTGTTATATTTTTGAAAATACCAACTTCGGTTTAACTGAAAATAAAAATCGTAGACAATTATAATTATAAATGAGTCTTAAAACAGTAAACTACAAAATAAATCACACATGATATATTCCAGCTTCTAAAAATCTAATTATTGTGAGTTACAACTTTATTAACAAATTTTTTAAGTTCCATTGTTACTTTTTTTCCTTTTTTTTCATGATCTTTCACTATAAAGAAGAAAATTATAAAGATAATGATGCTTTGCAGATTTAATTAGTACATAAACAAATGAAAGAAATCTTTTGTGGAGAAGAAAAGAAAACTCCTTGACAAACTTAAACAAATATATGAAAATGACCCTAAAATAATATTGCTTAGCGTACTTAATTTATGGGAATCAACTAAATTGTATAGTACAATCGATTAAACTTTAAACTCTAATAAATTTATTAATAACTAAATTATTGTGTCAAAATTACAATATAAACATAAATCATATCTTAAAGGGTGAGCACGAGCTGATGGCCCAGTGGCCATGCTTCTGCTCATCCGGTCTTATGGTAGGGTTTCGAACCCTTGAGCTTGATGTATTGTAACCTCTATCCTTTGTAATATAACCACCCAATTAATTATGAAAAAAAAAGAAGCTTAAAGGGTGGAAATTAGAGGTGTCTATGGGCCGGGTCGGTCCGGGTCTAGACTTGATATTAACAAGAGACATGCATCCCAAGCCTGGCCCGGCCCGTTTGTTCGGCTTATGGTTTTGTCCATACCCATCCCATATATTAAATATATGACCAAACTCGTTTAAGGCCTGTCTGTATTAATTTTTTTAAATAAATAACAATTAAATTAAATTTAAAGTTTAAAATTAAAATATCTTAATAACAAGTTAAATATAAATGAATTCCGTAAGAAAATAATCGAATTGTAGAAGTATCTCCCTAACTTAAATGAATATATAAATTGTTTCATTTTATTATAAAATATATAACAAATAAATTAAAGTATTATTTTTTATACATTTCGGGCTAGACTTGGGTCTAAAGCATCAAAATCATACCCGTCTCATAATTTTTATAGACTTTTTTTTTCTTACCCAAACTTGAAAAGCGAGTATAATATTTTTGTCCACACCCTTCCATTTCTAATAAGTCTTTAAAATTAGGTGATAACCTAGCCGAACAGGTTTAGTGAAAGATTCGAATTCAAGATGTACCTCTCGAAAGAATCCTAGTCTTGAGATGTTAGAGTTAAACCAAACCCAATAATATCTTGGGTATTTTGTTATTTAGGTGGGTTTAATAATTTAATTAAGAGTTATTTTATTTAGTGGGTATGTTAGAGTTTTAGTATTTTCTAGTATAAATAGAGAGTTAAATCTAGGGTTTTAGGAGAGACTCAAAGAAAGTTACAGGTTTGGTGAGACTTGGGAATTTGCCCAAAGGATGCCTCCGGTGAAATCTAGTTAGAGTTAGTCAAGAAAATTGTGTTTGTATGTTGGAGCCTTCATTAAAATTGTTATTGTTCTTGATGAGTGAGTTTTTCAATTTAAATAAAAAAAATTTGAGTGTTTTGGTATTTTTCTCCTCTCAATCAATTCCAAAGTTTTTGCTCCTACAATTGGTATCAAGAGCCAAGGTTACATCCTGGGTAGTTGAAAATTTTGATTGGGGGAGGATAAGAGAGAAGAAGATTAGAGATGCAATTTGTGCAGGGAATCTCCATCAACTTCGATTGGAAAATTTTGTTTCAAGAATGGGCTACTATGATGCAGAATTATCTGAAAGCGGTAGATCAATGTGATGTTGTTGAAAATGGATTAGTTTTTTTTTTTTTTTTTGAGGTATTGAAAATGGATTTGTTATACCAACTGATATGGATTCTTTGACAGATGCGCAAAAAGAAGAATTGTTAAGTCTTTGTTATAAAGATTGTTTGGCTCTTACCTTTATTCGAATGAATGTGAGTGTTGGATTGTCAGTTTTTGATGAGATTTATAATGCGAAGTTGTCAAAAGAGGCCTGAAATATTTTGATTCAAACTTGTGTTCTGATCAAACTTGTGATATGGATGACAAATTTGTGAATGGGAAGGAAAAGATATTTGATGAAGAAATCTCTCAATTATCAAAAATCGAGGTTGAAGATCTTGGTTCGTGGGATTCTAGTTTTGATGCAAAGTTTTCTGCTGAAGTCATGAGATTGTCAAAAATTGACTTGATTTGTGGGATTCTGGTTTAGATGCAAAACTTTCTGCTAAAATGTTTAAAATGTCAAAAATTGATATTAATGGTTTGCAAAAATAGTTTTTGAAGATATTGTGGTTGATATAGACTCTGTTTGTTGTGACTTTTAGCATGTTTGGAGCCTCGAAACGTGCAAAAAGCCACAAAAGCTATGTTTGGTGTATTTTAACTTCTAGAGCAGTTGCTTATGTGGCAATCGATTCATCGCCCAAAAAGCGGAAGTTTGGGCTGCTAATAAATTGAGCTTTTGGGGCGTTGGTCTGTGACCCTTTTTTTTTTCCACATATGTCATTCCCTTCTTTTCCACATAAAAGTACTACCGTCCTTTTCTCCTCGTCCTTTTCTCAACACAACTTCAAGCTTTCTTTCTCTCTCTTTGATCCTTTCTTTTGCAGCAGCCAACAACCCATTTGAGCTTTGGATTTTCTCTTGGGTTCTTGAAGTAAATATTAACTTAAAAGAGGTAATTGAAATTTTCCTTTTTATTATTTCAATTTAATGTTTATTGGTACTTAGGGTTTTCTAATTTGATGCATATTTCTCTAATTTTTTTTGAAAGTTAGGAGTGCAAGTGAAAAGAAACTCATTTTTTGCTTTTAATTTTTAGTTTATTGGCATGACAGGGACCCAAAACTTCCAAGAAAAATAGGATTAGTTTGTGTATGTTAGTTTAAGGAGTTCAAACAAAATATGTGATTCTTAAACCAGATTAAATTTGAGCAAGAGTTGTTGTCTATTTGTGTTTGATTCTCTGTTTTGTAAAACCGAGCCATGAATTCCTGAACCCAAGAAAACAAAATAGATTTTGGATCCAAAATTCCCCTAAAATTACTTGTGGACAAGTATAATCATAAAAAGGGATTGTCTTGTAGCAACTATTAATTTGTATTTTTTTTATATAGGCCTTTGATGTTTTGGAAAGGAGGAAAGTGGTGGGGTTGGCCGGTTGGGGATTGGGGAATATATAGGGACAATGTTATTGATAAATAAATCATATATTTGAAAGCTATCTAGCTAAGCAATTCAGTCCCCTTTCTGATTTCTTTTACCTTTTCCAAATTTCCACCTTGTTGCTCCTTGGAAGCATAATTTGGCTCACAAAAATTATAATACAAAAATTAAGATGAAAAAGGAGAATAATAATGACATAAAGTGCGTAAGTCTTTTTGGGAAAATTTGTTCATGATATAATGTATGTATAGAATAGAAGCATTGCATGCCATGTATAGACTAGTTTTATCCAAATTCAAGATTGAAAAGTATATTCCCATTTCTTTATTCTTGAAATGCTTACGTGTTGTAGGCTTGTAAGTCTTGCATATTTTGTAAAGTTGCCCATGGTTTTGGGGTTGCAACTTGCAACATGTTTATGGACAAGCTGGAACTACATCTAAATTAATTCTTGTTGCTTGTCATGTGCAGGATTGGGAGTGATTGCATCAAAGGCAAGCAGCATCCTTAATTGAAAGTTTCAGAATACAAAAGAAGGTAAGCCTAAGCCATCTCTTGTTAGATATGCAGCAACTCTTTTATTTGATTTGTTGTACTAAGGGTTTCTTGTATCTATAAGTTAATGACATTTCTTCAATTATAAATTGCAGTATTTGAATCATATTTGTTTTGTTATATTATTAGTTTGGGTTTTTTTTTTTTTTGCTCATCTCTTTACACTCAATCCACATACAATTTGTCCTTAAAATTTTTTTATTATATTAATTTACAAATGTGTATATGGGCATGGTTTATAGATGGCGATCACAAGAAACACTCAAGAGGATGAAGCTACTTTAACATCCAAAGCTATTTGGACTGATGAGATGACACGAATATTTTGTGAGCTATGTGTTAAAGAAATTGAGAGTGGTAATAGGCCGACAACTTATCTAAATACAAGAGGGTGGGAAAATGTTATAGCCCTTTTTTTTGCTAGGACGGGGAAACAATATGGAAGAACTCAACTAAAAAATAAGTGGGACACATTGAAAAAAGAATGGAGGTTGTGGAAGGACTTGTTGGTGAAGGCTAGTGGTTTAGGGTGGTGTCCAAGGAAAAAAAATATTGATGCATCAGAGGATTGGTGGAAGGCAACAATACATGTTGGTATTTAATATATATGTTGGTTATTCGGTGTGTGTTAGACTAGTTGCAATTCAAGAAGATAGAACAAAATGTGTTTATATGACAATTATTTCTTCATTTGAATATGTGTAGGAAAGTCCAGAATTCAAAGTATTTAAGAAGAGAGGCATTGATCCAGAATTAAATGACATGTTGTGGGTCATGTTTGGGGACACAGTGGCTACTAGGAAGTATGCATGGACACCTTCTTCAGGTGCTGTACCGGGTGGAGCTTCCGCGGAAAATGCTACACCTAGTGAGTGTTATCGGGATTCAAATGAAAATGTTAGCCAAGAGGCTGCACAAGAAATTGATGTAGAGTCACCTGAGATAGGCCAAAAAGTTATGGAAGTTGGACAAGATAATGGGAAAAAGAAAATTCCACCTAAGAAAACAATAGGAAAGAGGATGACTTCTCAAATTGATAAACTTTGTGATAGTATGAGTAGTCCAAGGAAGGCAATATCCACAATTGTGTTTCCTCCCCCACGTTATGGAGTTGAAGAAGCAATGGGTGCACTACGTGCTATGGAAGATGAAGTTCCATCAATGAGTTATCTTTATTATTTTGCATTGGAACTTTTTCACCATCAAATTAAAAGGGAAATTTTCTTGAATTTAAGACACGGGGAAAGGAAATGGTGGCTAGAAAAAGAATATGAAAAGCATCAAGTCAATTCACGGTTTTCTTCTTTGCTAACAACACCTTCATGTGGCTTTCAACCATCTCAAGGGCTATGATGTTTTTTATGATATTTTAAATGTGTTGTTTGTAGTAAGCAAGTTACGGCTACTATTGTAATATGACATTTTGGATATGCTTTTGTTTGTTTATGGGCCTTTATTGAGAACTTTATGAAGTAATTTGAATGCCTTCAAATTGTCTTTTTGATGTATAAATACCGTAATTATTTACTTTAATCTAAATATGTTTGTTTGTTTATTTCCAGGATCTATGATATGGATGTCTTTTACAATTTATATGATAATTTGGTGAGGAATGAAGGTCAGGTTGAATTAAATGAAGAAGACCAACAAAGATTTGCTATAATTGTTGCACAAGTTGAACAAGATAATTATTATCATGAAATGGAAGACAATGCATTGAATTGTGTTCAAGTGCATTATGACACCTACATCTCTAGACAACCATGTATGAATTCAGAAAATACAGGTGAAAAGTGGGTACGAGAGATTTTGCAAGGGCACGATGACCGTTGCATGATAGCCTTTTGGATGTCAAAAAATATATTTGGCCGTCTATTGCATGATTTGAAAACAACTTACGGCTTAAAAGATTCAAGACATGTATCAGCAATGGAAAAGAAGGCAAAATCATTGAGTATCCTTGCACATGGTAAGACGACTAGACCTACAAGGGAGCGATATCAGCGGTCCGGGGAAACAGTTAGTCGTCATTTTGGAGACATGTTGAACATATATGCTCGAATGGCAATGGACATAATTAAACCAATTGAAGGTCAATTCGATAAAGTGCCTGATCACATTCAAAATGATTCGAGATATTGGCCACATTTTAAGGTAATTTTATACAATTATTTGTATCACGTATAGAACCTATTGATGATTTGAAGTAATAATTTTTTTTTTTTATGATTATAGGATTGCATTGGAGCCATAGATGGAACTCATATAAGAGCAACTATTTCACCATCAGAGCAAATACCATACACTGGTAGGAAAGGTATAACCACACAAAATATTATGGCAGCTTGTGACTTTAATATGTGCTTTATATTTGCATGGCCTGGTTGGGAAGGGACAACACATGATAGTAGAATTTTTATGCAAGCGCTTAGAAGGCAAGATGTGAATTTCCCAAGACCTCCAGCAGGTTAGTCATAATTTTAAGTTCATATATTTAACACTTAGTATTATGATTATTTTTTTATGCCAATAATTTTTTTTGTTCTTTTTACAGGGAAATATTATCTCGTCGATTCGGGATATCCACAAATAAATGGTTTTTTGGGACCATACAAAGGGGAACGATATCACATATCTGATTTTCGTCGAGGTAGGCATCCTTCAGGAAAAGAAGAAATCTTTAATCATGCACACTCTTCTTTACGATCAGTGATTGAACGAACGTTTGGAGTTTGGAAGAAAAAATGGAAAATTTTGGAAAATATTCCAAGATATTCATTCGAGAAGCAAGTGTTGATTGTCATCGCAACCATGGTTTTGCACAACTACATTCGAAGAAATGCAGGATCAAATGATGGAGATTTTATAGAATTTGAGAATATGCCTGATGTGCCAACTTCTCAACGTCGTTTTGATCAAGGTGAATCAAATAGCCAAGGTGATAAGAAAATAAAATTGTTAAGGGAATCAATAGCAATTAGTCTAATGAATTCACGACATCGTAGAAGTGTTGAATAGTATTAAATCAATGCCATGTATAATGTACTTTTCGTTATTTCTATCTATAAGTATTAATCTTAGTAAGTTAATTATGATAAATAAGTAACTGTATCATCATTACAAAAACATTATTATATTATTAATTAACATCAATAAACACTAAAAAATCATTTTTCATAATATCTAAACTTTTGAAATTTATAAAAAATGAATTAAAATAAATATAAAGAAGTTAATAAATACATACAAATTTAAATAAACAATGAAAATTACAATTAACTAATATAAAATGTGTTTTTTAATAATTAAATATATACATATACATATACATATACATATACATATATATAATTTATCATAATTTATACTACTACCCTTAATGGTCATTTTACATTTTCACCTCACCACCACACCAAACATACATTTCTTATCACTTGTTAAGTTCTAACAGCTACAATTCTAATCTCACATGTACAGTAACTAATCTCCCCATTTCAATCTCCCCCACACCAATCTCACAGCTCTGCCAAACAGAGCCATAATTGCACATAAGGGTCAAGAAGAAAATTCAATTGATGATGAGCGGGTTGAAGTTTTTAGTTTGGATCAGGTTGAAACAGAAATTGTTGATTTCTTGGGGATTGAGAAAATGTTGAAATCTGGATTTTTTGGTATGGAATTTTTTTATGAAGGGAAAAACATGAAAGAATTTGGTGCTGACTTCTTTCATGATGAATGGGTGAACATGGATCAATTCTTTGAAACTAAGAAACTGTTTGACAACTTTGAAGATGAATGACGTGTGAAGATGAAGATCTAGTGTGACTGTAGGAAGAAGATATTGCATGGTTTGACTACAGCAACAACAATTGCATTGAAAATTCAGGCGATTAATGGCATTAATTCATGGATCATGAAGAGCTTGGTTTAAGAGAGGCTATGTTGGAATTAAACCAAGTCCAATAATATCTTGGGTATTTTGTTATTTTGGTGGGTTTAATAATTTAATTAAGAGTTATTTTATTTAGTGGGTCCATTAGGCTTTTAGTATTTTCTAGTATAAATAGAGAGTTAAATCTAGGGTTTTAGGAGAGACTCAAAGAAAGCTACAGGTTAGGTGAGCCTTGGGAATTTGCCTAAAAGA
This sequence comes from Corchorus capsularis, assembly GCA_001974805.1. Classification (NCBI taxonomy): domain Eukaryota; kingdom Viridiplantae; phylum Streptophyta; class Magnoliopsida; order Malvales; family Malvaceae; genus Corchorus; species Corchorus capsularis. The sequence continues at coordinate 21,968 of AWWV01015566.1, read as the reverse complement.
TACCTCCGGTGAAACCTATTTAGGGTTAGTCAAGAAAATTGTATTTATGTGTTGGAAACTTCATTATTAAAATTGTTATTGTTCTTGATGAGTGAGTTTTTGAATTTAAATAAAAAATTTTATGTGTTTGGTTTTTTTCTCCTCTCAATCAAATTAAAAAGTTTTGCCCCTACATGAGGGTCTAAGTAGGGAAATATAGATTTTGAAGTCTCACGTCCAAAACATTCTAGACTTCTCTAGACAATAAACTTTATTGAGCAAAACTAGACAATAAAGTATAAACTTGATTCATAAATTAAAAAAGAAAGTGAAAATATCAAGCATTCCTCTTTTATTGGTTAATATAAAATCTAAAAAGTGAAAAAAAAAAGGTGTGATTCTTTCAATTACACGATACCGAAAAAAAAAAAAAAAGAAGAAAAACCATGTAAAATTTTGTGAAAGACTACAAACATGTGAAAATAAAATCTTGAATAAAATTATCATTGACCTTCATGAATTTCATTTTAAATGTAAAATTTTCTGTACTAAAATTTTTCCTTATAAACAAAATCTGTTTCTTCTTACGGAATGTGGGGCCAAAGAGGGATTGTTGTGTGTGGCTAAGCAGAGAACAAGGCCCAGTGACAGTGTAATCTTATCACAATCGAAATCGCCAATTTTTTTTTTGGTGAAACAAAGCTTTCGCATTCGCATCTCAGCTTTCACACTATCTTTCTTTTTCTGTCGTAAAAATGGAGAAAGAAGGCCCAAAATGAAAATCTTCTTCTATTGAAGTGTTAAGGTAGAAAGCAAAGATTGAGAAATTATTAGGTTGGATGACCCATCAGGTTATTCATGGGATTAAATAATAGAATTTTGTCATGTTAAATTAACTCCTTAAATTCAGACACGATTTTAGCCCAAAGTTTAGCCTTTTTTAAAACAAAGCCTATAAAGGGTAAGTCCCCAAATTTGAAATTTTACTGAGATAGAATTTTAGAAAATTGATGAGTTGTCTACATATCATTGGTTGGTCTCATAGATGACGTGTTGGGTCCATCCCACTTAATAATTTCCCGTAAAGAGCACACGTTTCAAGGACTTTATGGAAGACGTGGCATGATGATAGTGGTCCATGTCACCTCCTTCCATAAGTGGTTGCGAATTGGGTCTTTCCAAAAAAAATCCAAATCCTTGGATAAGGATCCATCAATTCCTCACCTTCTCATATCGTATTTTTCTGCTAGTACTATTTTTTAAGAAAACATTTTCCTGCCATAAGAAATTCAATGATATCACACTGTGGGGCCCATCGTCTCCAACCTCATCGGCTCATCCCATAAATATCGACGGAAATTCCAATTTCTCGCCTCTCTTTTTCTTACATGTTTGAAATATCTCATGCTTTCTTTAATTATAGTAAAATTAATTTTGTTAGTTATTATATACTAATTTTTTTTGGCACAAAGAAAGCAAGTTATTATATAATTTAAGGGGTGATTTTTAAGCATAAACTACTAAATTTTGGAATCTAGGTTTGGAATAGGAGTTCCATTGACCAACATTTGATGATGATATTGTAACAAAGAAGTGGTTGATTCGAGTGGTTTAACACTTGTTTTCCTTAAATAAGGTTTCATGTTCGAGTCTTGTGAATAGAGAAAACCATTGTTTGGAGAGTTTTACCCTATAATAGGCTTAACCCGACTCGAACAAGGTTAACTTGTAAATATTAAAAAAAAAAACATTTGATGATATTGTTGTTTAATTAAAATAGAACTTTTTGCTCAAAATTTTTTCATAATAAATATAAATAAATGAAATGAAAAGTTAAATAAAATGGAATGATATGAGAAGTAGTTGAAGCCAAAGTGTTTAAAAACTAGTTAGTCTTGGCATGTTATATCAACTTAACTTAACCTTTATTTTTATTATAAATAAATAGTTCTCTTAAGAATTACTATTGAAAATGTCATATTTAACTGTAAACTTATTAAAATATATATTTTGATATGTGAAATTTTTTTTTGGTAAAAACAAGACAGATCAAAAACTAGGAATTACAAAAACCACGAGGATATGAAACCCCCCTTGCATCTGCTGCCAATAACGGCGTAACCTCACTCGGTGGCTCATATAGGATCTCCAAATCATCATCAAGCTCACAAGCAGCTTTAGCCAACATATCAGCACAAAAATTTCATTTACGAAGCGTGTGTTGTAAAATACACTGCCAATCACGTTCCAGTAAAAGACGAATATCAACAATGAGACTCCCAAGAGGATGAAACTTCACATCTCCTGTTCTTATCAAAACAATGGCAGCAAGTGCATACCATTGCTTATAATCATATGATAATCAAGGTCTATATAATAGTTGGCATATAGTCAAAATTTGAACATTTTGTCTTATTATAATCCAAGTTAGTATATGGATTTTATCCAATATTAAGCTAGATTTGTTTCTTTATTGGTAGCTTATTATTATTATTATTATATTATTATTATATTATTATAATATATTATGGTTAAGTATTATGATAATTTGTCTATTTGATGGTTACACTTATGTAATGAGAAGAGATGTTTGACCAAAAAAAAAGAAGAAGAGATGTACTATTATTTCAAAAAAAGAAGAAGAGATGTACTATTATCCTAGATAGTTAAGGAATTAAGATATTTAAATCAAAATCAAAATAACAGTTATTATTTTTATAGTTTTCGTAATAAGATATGAACTCCTACACTTCGGCTTAAGCTAAATATAGGTTATATCATTTTCTCAAAAAAAAAAAAAAGGGTTATATCAATATTAATTTACAATTTTTTTTTTAATTTAGAAGTCTATCTGTAGTTATTTAGTGATATGATTCTTTTTGTGTGGCATGATTAAAACGCTTAATATGAGTTGAAAAGTACGTGGCGAGACGTTAAATTAGGTGAGAAATTACTAGTAAGTATATATATATTGGAAGATAAGTTAGTAAATTATTATCATTAGTTTTTTAATTAATATTTAAAATAATAATATAAAGGATGACTGTATACATGAGTATTATTACTATGTAGATAACGATTAATAATTGGGGAAAGGAAAAAGGAAAACATAAAAAAGCGAGCCACGCGCTCTTCCCTTATAAATATCCACCGAAGTAACAGCAACATCTCTGATTGACACACGCCCCCTGGCCCTGCTTGCCCCTTTTTCTTTCTTCTTTTTCCGACCGAAACCAAAACTCTCTCTTCCTCACTCATGGATCCCTACAAGGTACTTTCTCTCTCTCGCGTTTTGACTTTTCTATAGCTGGATTTGATTTCACTCTGTAATTGCTCTTGATTAATTCTTTTTTTTTTCTTCGAATTAAATCTTGCCGTGTTTCGTTTTTGATCGGTGTCATTTTATCGATTTTGAAGTTTTTGATCGATATTGCTTCCTCTTTTTTGTTGATTGAATTTCTGTGACGGAGCGATAAAGGTTGATTGCTTCGATTGAACTCTTTCTCTGGATATTCCTAATCAGTTTTTGTTAGATTATTAGATTAGATGATGAATTCAATTTTTCTTTTCTTTTACACGTAGCAAAAAAAAAAAAGTTTTTGACTTTCAAAACCGGAAGTATTCAAAGCCATATCAAATAAGCATTCTTTCTAATAGTACTATTATTATTGATGGATCGAGTTGAATTTCTTTCCTGTTTTTCCCCTTTAGAATTAGGCATGGTTAGTGAATAATCGTTGTTTTATGGTATTCGATGATGCAGCACCGCCCATCAAGCGCATTCAATTCCCCATTCTTTACAACCAATTCTGGTGCCCCAGTTTGGAACAACAACTCTTCACTCACCGTTGGACCCAGAGGTATACATGATTTCCTCTCCCCTGCCTTTTATTTTTTGGTTTTGTTTTATTACATCAATTGTATAAATATGATAAAACTTATGATCTATTGACGGTGAGATTGTTGGTCATGTTCCTGTATTGAGAATTTTTTTTTCTTTGTAATTTGTTTCTGTTCTTGCTTTGAGTATGGTTCGATGTAGTTCACACTCATGTTGGCAATATATGTCTCAGGATTAAGAGCTCTTTATCATTATATTAATCTGTTAGCACCTTTATCATTATCTTGTGCTTATGTTGTTTCTGTTTTATTATTTAGTCACTATCACTGTTATGGATGTCTAAAGTAATGCATTACCACGCATATTAGTTATTATTAAACCAAAAATCATCTTTCCCCATTTCTTTTAAGTTTTAACTTGTCGGGCAGGGCTGCTGAGTTTTGCACCTTTTTGTAACAATCAATTAAAAACGTGAAGACTTGTTAATTCCCCATAGAATTTTTATTAGTATTATTTTTTTATACATGGTGTTGACAATATCCTATTTTGCAGGTCCAATTCTCCTTGAGGACTATCACCTGGTGGAAAAGCTTGCCAACTTTGATAGGGAGCGAATTCCAGAACGTGTTGTCCATGCTAGGGGAGCCAGTGCAAAGGGTTTCTTTGAGGTCACCCATGACATTTCTAACCTTACATGTGCAGATTTTCTGCGAGCCCCCGGAGTTCAGACTCCCGTCATTGTACGTTTCTCAACTGTCATCCATGAGCGTGGAAGCCCTGAAACCCTGAGGGACCCTCGTGGTTTTGCAGTGAAATTCTACACTCGAGAGGTGAGAGTTTACCTGCAACTTCCTTTCTTTATCTAATCCGGTTGGTTAATTTTATGGATGCATTTAGTACTTTATAAATCAAAATTTGTTTTAGGTTTCGCCCTCTTTCTATTGCTAATCTAGTTAGCTAATTTGTTGATATGATCCTGAGTCTTTTATGTATTTCTTTGTTGAAATATTGATTTGTTTTCCAATTTGTTGACATTCTAAAGTTTTTATATGACCTCAGGGTAATTTTGATCTTGTCGGAAACAATTTCCCCGTCTTTTTTATTCGTGATGGAATGAAATTCCCTGATATGGTCCATGCTCTTAAACCCAACCCTAAGTCTCACATCCAGGAGAACTGGAGGATTCTTGATTTCTTCTCTCACCATCCTGAGAGCTTGCACATGTTTACTTTCCTCTTTGATGATTTGGGTGTTCCACAAGATTACAGACACATGGAAGGTTCTGGTGTAAACACCTATACTCTAATAAACAAGGCTGGGAAAGCACACTATGTGAAATTCCATTGGAAACCCACTTGTGGAGTGAAATGCTTGCTGGAAGAAGAGGCAATCAAGGTTGGAGGAGCTAATCACAGCCATGCCACTCAGGATCTCTATGACTCAATTGCAGCTGGCAACTATCCTGAATGGAAACTTTTCATCCAGACTATAGATCCTGACCATGAAGACAAATTTGACTTTGACCCACTTGATGTGACCAAAACCTGGCCTGAGGACATCTTGCCATTGCAGCCTGTTGGTCGCTTGGTGTTGAATAAGAACATTGACAACTTCTTTGCTGAAAATGAACAGCTTGCATTTTGCCCTGCCATTGTGGTCCCTGGAGTCTACTACTCAGATGATAAGTTGCTCCAGACTCGTATCTTCTCCTACTCTGATACCCAGAGGCACAGGCTTGGCCCCAACTATCTGCAACTCCCAGCCAATGCTCCCAAGTGTGCTCATCACAACAACCACCATGAGGGTTTCATGAATTTCATGCACAGGGATGAGGAGGTACTGCAGTATTTATTTCTCCTAGCATAACAATTGGTTCTTAAATATGAAAATGGATTGAATGATATAATTCTGTTTTAATTGATGGAAAAAAGTATGTTCCTTTTCACGAGGAGCATATATAGTTCTTTACATGCATGCAGTAGGTTATGATGGCCAGAATTCTGATCATATTCTATGATGCTGTTTTGTAGATCAATTACTTCCCTTCAAGGTATGATCCCGTTCGTCATGCTGAGAGGTTCCCTATTCCTCCTGCTGTGTGCACGGGAAAGCGTGAGAAGGTTAGTTCCTCTTACTGCATTGTTCTGTCTGATTTGTATAATGATGTTTGTAATTCTATTAAGTTTAGCAATGCAGTACACTTTTGCTCAATCAGATGAGCATATGTTTGTTTTTGTGCAATCCAGTTCTGCAAATTAATTTGGTCGATTTTGACATTTTAATTTTGATCCAAAAGTTGCAATAGAAACATTTAAAGACATCCAATGTTGAAGTTATAGCAGAACATGTTTGTCTGACAGCTAGGTTTAGGAACGAGGGCAAGGGATAATATATACTCTTTTCTTTTTGGGTTTCTATTGATTTTTCAAGCTTTGTGGTGTCTCTGTCTCTTTAAGTTTAGCATGCAGCTTTAAAGATTATCTAAAAATTGGTTGATCTTAGATTGGTGAGTAATTTACTTACTAGGGCGTTTTTGGTTTTGATGCAGTGCATTATTGAAAAGGAGAACAACTTCAAACAGCCAGGAGAGAGATACCGATCCTGGGAACCAGACAGGTATCGTTAGTGGACAGCGGTCCTCTGCTATTTGGAAATTAAATACTATATCAAATTATCAGTCTAATTATTTCGGCTTTGTTATACCAAAACCAGGCAAGAACGATTCATCTGCCGGTGGGTTGACGCCCTGTCTGATCCACGTGTCACTCATGAAATCCGCGGCATATGGATCTCATACTGGAGTCAGGTTAGACTCTCTTTTAACTCGACCTTTCTCAAAATCATATTGGTGAGCTTTATAGTCCTAACTGGAATCAACATATCACATGGTAATTAACCATGTCGATGGTGTTTATACAGGCTGATAAATCTCTGGGTCAGAAGCTAGCATCTCGTCTCAATGTGAGGCCAAGCATTTGAATGGATTATTGACTCTGTATTGGATAATTGGAGTTGGGGAGGGTGAGCAAGGACTGAATATAGAGAGGACGTCGTTGGTTGTTTGGAAACATAAACTTACTGTTGATCCTTTTGTTTTGTGCCATATTGTAATACTAAACAAACTTGCATGTCATGTGAGTTTTAAACTGATGGTCCTATATATTCAATAAAAATAAAAATAAAAGTGCTGGTTAAGTTGTTCAAAAAAATATGTGAAATGCTGCATTGCTCAAGTACCATGTACATAGTCATTGTGGTATCTTATCTTCAATCTTTAATTGCCTTATATTGTCAAATAAAAATGTACTATTTATAATCGGAAAATTATTCAATAAACAGTTAGTGGAGTTTGGTAGACTGTATGTACAGGTCTAGAAGGGTGACATGTGTCCCCTTAGGTACTAGATTGAAATATTTAAAATCTAATTAATTTTGAAATGGGTACTTGTTAACCTTTGAATTTGCTTGTGGTCAAAAAACTACACTAACACAAATAATAACTCTTGTTATGAAATAGTGGATTTACCACACCATATATCAAAGCCTACATTATCTACTGTATTTTATCCAGTAAAATATCTGAATAGATTTGAAGAGATACAGGGAGAATATTCCAGAGAATATTATCAACAGAAGATATCATCAGAAGATTTCAACTGAAAATTATCTGGAGATTATATGAAGATTTAAGTAGATTATATTTAGATATTATTTGATTATGTACTCTAGATTTGATTTAGATTTTATCTCTTCAGATGATCTTGACCGTTGTAACTTTCAGCTATAAATAGGCTAGTTCTGTTCAGTTGTAAACACACCTCATTTCTGTATTCACTTCTCTCTGGAGTAATAAGAAATTCTCTCTCATTCTCTCCATATTATTCTTCGCGTTCTTATTAGTTTTACAACACGTTATCAGCACGAAAGCTCTGATAAGGCAACGCGAAGCTTCGATCTTCTGTTTAGGTTTGATCTTCCAATCTTAAACTTTTATTTTTAAAGTTGTTTATATTGTTATCCTTTAGTAAATAATATTGAAAATCACCTTTGACACCAGAAGTTGTCACTTTGGTAAATTAAAATTACTGTTGACACTAGAAGTTGTCACCCTTGGTAAATTGAAATTACTTTTGACACCATAAGTTGTCACTTTGGTAAATTAAAATTACCTTTGACACTAGAAGTGTCACTCTGGTAAATTATAATTAATGTTGACATTGAATTACCACGATTAATTTATTTTTGACACTAGAAGCTGCCATAATAAACATTACTTATTTATTACGATAAATCATCTTTTGACACCCGAAGTTGTCATAGTATATTCTCGATATATAGATTAATAATATTGATTAGACACCTGGAGTTGTCATACTAGACTTATGTGCTATCAATTACATGTCTAGGAAAATTCTGTCTAAGGAGTGTTGATTTTAAGTGGGACCGTTTGTGACCCCTCCATTCTTTCCTGGGAATTTACCTGGTGTAATTAGATAAAAATTTATATGACATTTGACACCTGGAGTTGTCAATATAAGTGCAAATGGGAAATATTGAGAAAAAGGAAGATGTATGTTTACTTGATAGTGCTACGACTCACACAATTTTACGCAGCAAAGAGTTTTTCTCAAGTGTGACATTGTGCAAGGCAAATGTCAATACCATATCTGGTCTTGCTAACATTATTGATGGCTATGGAAGTGCCACAATTAATTTGCCAAATGGCACTATTTTGCATCTTGAAGATGCATTGTTGAGTGGTAAATCAAGAAGGAATCTACTTAGCTACAAAGATGTACGCCGTAATGGATACCATCTTGAAACAGCTATTGAGCAAAATAGAGATTATCTCTGCATTGTATTTCATAAGATGGGCCAGAAGACCATCCATGAGAAGCTGGAAGCTTCTAATACGGGATTATACTTATTCACTATACGAGCTATGGAATCATACGCAACCATCCCCTGGAAATTAATGAACCCTGATGTGTTCGGACTTTGGCATGATCACCTTGGTCATCCAGGTGCTACGATGATGCATAGAATTATCAAGAATACTAGAGGACATCTTTGAAAGGACTCGAAAGTCTTGTTGTCCAAGGATTATGTTTGTGAATCTTGTTCACAAGGAAAACTCATCACTCAACCTTCTGTTACAAAGGTTGATTATGAATCCCCATCATTCTTGCAGAGAGTTCAAGGAGATATCTGCGGGCCAATACATCCTGCAACTGGACCATTTCGATATTTTATGGTATTGGTGGACGCATCCTGTAGATGGTCCCATGTTTGCCTATTGTCTACGCGCAACATCGCATTTGCAAGTTTGCTTGCGAAGATCATTAAACTTCACGCACATTTTCCTGATCATCAAATCAAGAGCATAAGGATGGATAATGCGGGTGAATTCACATCAAAAAAGTTTTGATGAATATTGTGCTTCACTTGGAATCGAAGTTGAACATCCTGTAGCTCATGTTCATACGCAAAATGGATTAGCGGAATCCTTGATAAAACTGTGAGACCCCGACCCAAGACATCCTATATATTATTTTGGGCCCAAATACATCTTAAATTATGGGCTAAAAACCCATTAAGTAATTAGCATAGTTAGTCATATATATATATACACTTTCTTTTCAAAACTAGGGTTAGATAAATTGGGAGAAGAAGGAGAACAGCCAGAAAGTTTTGAAGGCTAATTTCATCACTTTTCCATCATATTTTCGTGCTAAGAGGTTAGTTTTAACAACTTCTTAATGTTTTCACCTTGTAAGCATGCATTAGGGTGGGTTTTGGTTTGAAAGAGAGAGAATTCCGATCACCGGCCGCCGACCGGCGAGCCTCCGGCCACCAAATTGGTATCAATAGATTCCATTAATCATTAGGAGTTCATAGAACTTGGAATCACTCAATTTGGTTGGGTAAATCAAAAGTTATGATGAAATTAAGTTAAGAACCCTAAGTTGAAAATTGTGATCGGTGGCCTACTTTCCTTGCCGGAATACGGCAAACCGGAGATCTTTAGAGGCCAAACTTATGGGGTAATTGTATTATGATGTAAGCTCTGTCTATTGGTACTTTCCATACCTCCATAGGTGTTTTGAGGAGAGAGAACCGAAGCTCCAAAGATGGCTGGTCGATGGGACGAATCTGGAATTTTCAGATTTGTTCATGAAGAAGATGAACAGTAATTTGTGATGCCCACTCTCGGCCAGAAATTGAATCGGAGAGTGTAGTTCACGTCTAGGTTGTTTTGAAGTGAAATTTGGGGGATTTTCTCAACAAAATATTTATGATTTTCTGGAATTTTTATATGATTTTTCAGATTACAAATTATTTTATATAAATTATTCTTTTTGGAAAAATGATTGGGAGAGTGCGGCTTGATTTTAAAGAATTAGTTTCTGAAATTTTGGTGAAAATTATATTATAATATCAGTATTATTCCTATGTTTTTAAAATGGAGTTCCACTCTCTTGAAATTTCGAAATCTATTTTCAATGGTTATTTAGATAGTAAAAGTGAGTTAATGTGGAAAATTTCATGTGTGTGTTTTCTAAATATTTTGAAAATAAATTTTCATCGGTCCCCCAATGTTATTTAGGATTGGTTGAAGGGTAGATTGAGCATGCATAATTATTTTGTGAAATTGTCATTTCTAACGAATAGTTATAAATTGTTAAGATTGTAATTGTGTTTATCTTGCTGTGGATTTTGTGCTGTGATTGCTTTGCTAATCAGGTAAGTTTCCGAACCTTTCTGGTTATTTTCAAAATGATTGATGTTTTATTATTTTTGAACTATTGAAATGGTTTCGTAAAATGGGTCAAGCGTGAAAGGTAAAATTGATTTGGAATTGTGGTATTGTGAAATTGATTTGAGATTGTGAAAATTGGTTTTTGGGGACTTTGATGGCTGCATAGTGGACCCGTGCCTCAGGGGGTTAAACTGTTGGTGGTTTTGGAATCTATTACCGATCGGTTGAAATATTGTGTATCGTGATATCGTGTATCGTGGCAGCCTGATAAGAACTCTATTGAAATATTTTTATTGTTGATTGTGATTGAGAAATTGGTTATAAAATATTGTTTTGCTAAATATTGTGATTTTTGAGAAAATGGTTTTAAGTGCTTGATCCGGCTAGTTAGGTTTTGTTACTTACTGGGCTCTTTAGCTCATTATGTTGTTAATATATTTCAGGTGATGACGATTGAGCATTGGGGTGCATTTGGGAGAGTGCGCTAGGATGAATTAATTAGACTTGAACTTTATTTATAGTATTGAACCGCTTCCGCTATTGATTAATGTTTATTATTGGGATTGTAAGATTAATTTTGTTTTAAGAGATTTTAAAGATTTTAGACTTTTAATTATTTTGGATCGATAGTTAGCCTTACATGCTCATGGGGTTCGCCTCGTGAGTGTGTGGCGTTGTTATGTTTCGAGCCTGCGGGTTCGGTGCGTGACAAAAACACATCCAAATAATTGCTAGGACTCTGTTGATGAGAACAAAGCTCCCTCCCACAGCATGGGACCATGCTGTTTTGCATGTTACGGCACTAATTAGAGTACGCCCCACTACATCTCATCAATATTCCCCCCTTCAACTAGTCTTGGGCCAGGAACCAGACATTTCACATCTTCGTACCTTTGGTTGTGCGGTACAAGTGCCTGTAGCACCACCGCAAAGGACTAAAATGGGTCCCCAACGCCGTTTAGGCATTTACGTTGGGTTTGATTCACCGTCCATTATTCGGTTCCTTGAACCATTGACGGGTGATGTTTTTACCGCTAGATTTGCGGATTGTCATTTTAATGAGACTGTGTTCCCACCACTTGGGACACCAAAGGCTTCCCTAGATGGAAAGCACAAAAAGATTGAAATTTTCTCATGGAATCAGAAAAGTTTGTCTCATTTAGACCCATGAACACCTGAATGTGAAAATGAGGTGCGACGCTTGATCCATCTACAAACTATTGCAAATAAAATGCCTGATGCATTTAATGAGACTGCAAGAGTCACAAAGTCTTATATCCCAATTGCAAACGTTACAACAAGAATAGATGTTCCTGTAGAACAAAATGAAATGGATCAAAGCGGCCCACGCTTGAAGCGTGGTAGGCCAATGAGATCAAAGGACACAGTTCCTCGAAAAAGAAGGGGGAGAAATCCAGAATCTGCTCCAAATGAGCCTATTGATCTTTCCTGAGGAAAAGAAATTACTCCTGAAGAAGAACACAACCCTATTCAAAGAAAGCATATTGCCCTTGAAGTGGCACAAACCCATGAAAAGATCACCAATCCCGGGAATACTGAAATTCCCATGAACTATTGTAATGAGATATGGGATTAGAATGAGATAATCATCGATGATACATTTGCTTTCTCAATTGCTCATGAAATTATGAACGATGATTATGAACCTCGGTCTATAACCGAATGCCGTCAAAGGCAAGATTGACCCAAATGGGAGGAAGCAATCCAGGCTGAATTGACTTCCCTTGCCAAACATGAAGTTTTTGGACCCATTACTAAAACCCCTGACAATGTAAAACCCGTTGGATTCAAATGGGTCTTTGTCCGGAAACGAAATGAGAAAAACGAGGTCGTGAGGTATAAAGCCCGACTCGTAGCCCAAGGATTCTCTCAGAGACCTGGGATAGATTATGATGAAACGTATTCACCAGTGATGGATACAATTACTTTTCGTTTCCTTATAAGTTGGGTAGTCCAAGAAAATTTAGAAATGCGTCTTATGGACGTCGTGACGACATACCTATACGGTTCGTTAGATTCCAATATCTACATGAAAATTCCTGAGGGATTCAAAATGCCTGAAGCATACACTCCCCGCAACTTATTCTCGATAAAGTTGCAAAGATCTTTATACGGGTTAAATCAATCTGGCCGCATGTGGTATCAACGCTTAAGCGATTACCTAATTAAGGAAGGGTACATGAATGATCCCATCTAACCATGCGTGTTTATTAAGAAGTCTGAAACCGGATTCGTTGTTATAGCAGTTTATGTCGATGCTATAAATATAATTGGAACTCCTGATGAGTTATTGAAAGCTGCTGAATATTTGAAAAAGGAGTTTGAGGTTAATGATTTTGGTAAAACCAAATTATGCCTTTGTCTAGAGCTTGAGCATAAAGATAATGGGATTCTTGTCCATCAGTCAGCATATACTGAGAGATTGCTTAGACGTTTTAACATGGACAAGTCTCATCCTTTGAGCACCCCTATGGTTGTAAGGTCTCTTGATCCCCAAAAGGACCCGTTTCGTCCTAAACAAGATGATGAGGATATACTTGGTCCTGAAGTACCATACCTCAATGCTATCGGGGGACTTATGTATTTGACATAGTGTACGAGACCTGATATCGCTTTTGTGGTAAATTTGTTGGCACGTTTCAGTTCTGACATATTTTCAGATACCTCCGAGGAACCACTGATTTGGGGTTATTCTACTCTAAGAAAACTACTAACTCTGGTTTAGTAGGATATGCTGATGCGGGATATCTATCTGATATGCACAAAGCTCGCTCTCAAACCGGTTATTTATTTTGCTATAATGACAAAGCCATTTCTTGGCGTTCACTAAGCAAACGCTTGTAACTACGTCTTCCAACCACTCTGAGATTATCTCCCTCTATGAGGCCGGAAGAGAGTGTGTTTGGTTAAGATCTATTATAGCACATATCCAAAAGTCTTGTGGATTGAAACCAGTTGAAGATTCTCCCACTATAATTCATGAGGATAATGCTGCATGTGTTGCACAAGTCAGGGGAGGGTACACTAAAGGAGATAGGACCAAGCATATCTCACCGAAATTTTTCCATACTTATGAACTCCAAGAAAGTCGACAAGTTGATGTCAAACAGATTCGTTCCTCCGATAATCTTGCAGATTTATTTGCCAAATCTTTGCCAATATCAACATTTGAGAGAATTGTTTATGGCATTGGTATGCGGCGAGTTAACAAGCTGCAAGTTGATTTCCCTAGAATTGGAAATGATTAGATGTCCCAGAAGTGGCAGTTTGCTTTAATTCAGGGGGAGTGATTATAGTGCGCTGCACTCTTTTTCCCTTATGTTCGGTTTTTATCCCACTGGTTTTACCGACTTAAGGTTTTTAACGAGGCAGCTATATCACATTAAATTAATATTGTCCCGAAGACAAATGAGAGGGACAATGTTGTACTCTTTTTCCCTTATGTCCGGATTTTGTCCCACTGGGTTTTTCCGACTTAAGGTTTTTAACGAGGCAACACATATATGTCCAATTAGCCCGTTATAGTGGTGTTCAGTCCAAGGGGGAGTGTTATGAAATAGTGGAGTTACCACACCACATATCAAAGCCTACATTATCTACTGGATTTTATCCAGTAAAATATCTGAATAGATTTGAAGAGATACAGGGAGAATATTTCAGAGAATATTATCAACAGAAGATATCATCAGAAGATTTCAACTGAAGATTATCTGGAGATTATCTGAAGATTTAAGTAGATTATATTTAGATATTATTTGATTATGTAATCTAGATTTGATTTAGATTTTATCTCTTCAGACGATCTTGACCGTTGTAACTTTCAACTATAAATAGGCTAGTTCTGTTCAGTTGTAAACACACCTCATTTCTGTATTCACTTCTCTCTGGAGTAATAAGAAATTCTCTCTCATTCTCTCCATATTGTTCTTCGTGTTCTTATTAGTTTTACAACAACTCTTTATATTTCACACTATTTTTTGGTTCGCGAACTGAAGTATGTCCATGTTTTTTGAGATTTCTGGGTATCTTGCTTGGTAATTTGAGATACTTGTCCATGTTGTGGTCATTTACGATAGTCACGTTTGTTTCGCGAGAATATACACGGGTATCTCATTTAACCATGTTTGGTTTGCACTTCCAAAATAGTGGTCATGTCATGGGTATGTTTGACATTTTCCAGAAATACTCCTAATTGGGAATTTATTACAAAACTTGGAAATATTTTTTTAGCTTTGAATTTCAAAATTTTACAAAAAAAATAAAAATTAATTTCTCCACACAATTAATACAAATGCAATATATGAAATCATTCACAATATTCAATTCTCCAACATTGCTCCAATGGTGGTCAAACTAGAGTCGATCTCCATCCCCAACTTGGTCAGCAAATGACCTCCTCCCTCCCGATGAATGCACCATTGACGGTTGAGATCGAGTGCTGAGTTTGGGAAGGGCTAGCTTGTGTTGGTGTGGGCATGGGCTATGTGCTCTCACCACCATCACCCTTTTCCTCCTCCTCCCCCTCCCCTTGCTCCTCTAGGACCTGGTAGTAATGGGTCTCCCTATCGTCACCAAGATGATCAATCGGACCATCCTCAATTGGATCCTGCACTGCATCGCTGGGCCCTTCAGCATGTTCGCCCGTGGCTCTATCTATGCAAAAAATCACACCCCATTCATCAAGATAGGGAAAATGCTTGCCTTGTATCCCTCTTACACTGCGGTGACCCTATTACAACCAAAGCATAACTTCATTGTTAAACAAAAGCAAGACAACATATATATCATAAAATGGTCAAGTAAAATATAATTTGGACTTGACCTTAACCCATGACTCCCAAACATCATTGTCACACCTAATGCACTTGTCATCATTACTTCAACCTAGCCCGGAGCCCTTGTCATCCATCATCTCAAGGATCTCCCCATATTGCCTCTTCCAAACCTTAACCCGAGTGGAAATATGGGGTGTGCCATTAGCATCACATCCTAGAAGCCTTTCTTGCATGCTCTTCTCAAGCTTTTCGAGGTAGCCAGCCCTGAATGTCCCATTATCCGCCCTCCATTTCATGATCCAAACATGCTTGGTCTCAGGATTTTCAACCACCCTCCCTTTTCCCTTTTCACATTGTGTTTTAGGTGGCATCTAATGAAAAAAAAAACAACATTACATAAAAACAAGCAAAGATAGGAAATCTACATATTGAAAATTGCACTTTATTAATAAATATTAGGTTCACTATAAATATTAGGTTCACTTTAGGAAATCTACATTACAAATGTTGCAATGAACTCACATATTACATGGAAATTCATTTATGAAGACAACAATATAAAGAACACAACAAATAACACAAGTTTTAATACATGAGACATGGAAATCCTATTGCAAAGATGGATGGTTCTGAACCCATTCAGCCCAGATTTGGTTTGCTAAATGGACTCTAAATTGACTCCATTCATCACATGCATCTATATGAATGATCAGGTCACCATCAAATGGGTCAATTGCTTCCTCCTCATCCTCATCAATGTCATCCTCCAAAGGGTCAAATGGCATTTCTTTTCTAATGTGATTATGCAGCAATGCACATGCAGAAATGATCTTAGTCTGAATCTTCACAGAGAAAGGTCATTCTCAGTCTTGTCTTAACCAAGAATCAGACTCTTTTGTTTTGAATGGTAACAAAGAAGCTATATACTTCGTTACTGCAAATCAGATTGGACATGCATTTATTACTGTAAACCAATGAGCAGAACCTTCACTTACACCTTTGACATGTATCTGCACACTGCAAGAATCCATCAAAACATATGGTTCGAAAGATGGGTTCCAAATCGACAACACAGACTTCTCCACAACTTGCAGAACTGAAGATGCTGTTTTATAATTCACGAGGAATGAAACTGGCATCAACAAGGGAGTTTCTCAACTAGATTTACTGGTGATAACGGAAACAAGACAATGTCCAAGCGAAATCAAGAAAATTCCTTGCCTCTTTAATATTCCTTATTTCTTCACAATTGATCTAGTTATTGACGCATGGGGGGATATGGTTCTTATCAATGGAAAATAAATTTTCAATGAATCTGAAAAGATGGTCTCCAACTGAGATGCTTATAGATGTTAAGCTTAATGGCACCAACATACATTGATTAAACGACTATGTTAACTTCAGAGATAAATAAATGACTTTTTCTATCTATATATTAATAAACGACTATAATTGCAAATCATGATTGTCATTGTGATGTGTTAATATACTTAAATTCACTTGATATCTCAACAAAGGTATTGTACAACTTATTATTGTAATAAGGATGATGCGCCAAGGGCTTATCATGGACATGAAGAGCACAATGGAGATCATGGAAAGGATGATCAAGGAGTGCAAGGAAGCTTGGAGGAGCAAGAAAGAGATGGGATCACATCCAAGACATCAATGGATGGAGGAATCGCACCAAAGATGCCATTGGATGGAGGAATCGCACCAAAGATACCATTTGATCCTTTAGTGATGCCATTAGGTCCTATGACTAGGGCTAGAGCTAAAAGGTTCAAGGAAGCATTATTGGGCTTTGTTCGAAGTCATCTTGAAGGCTTGAAGTCCATTGAAGATCAATTGGAGAGCATTGAAGACATTAGACAAAGTAATATTCCCATCGATTCCAAATTGTGCACCATACTTGCAATAGATGATCATTAGGCCTATCATTGTGTAATTCAGCCAATTGGGCCTTTATTCTATCTTAGATTAGCTATTTAATTAGTCTAGAAGACATTGGGTTGGGCCTTGTTTGACTAAGTCCAATCCTTCCTTAATTATGTTATGTTATTTACTTTTCCTAGTAGGACAAGGAGTAGGCAATTTCCTTGATCCTTCCTTTATGTTATGCCGTCCTTAAGGCTTTAGGATTAGGGTGAGGGGCGTCCCCTACTACTATATAAAGGGACCATCCCCCTCTTGTAAACATAAGTTAAGTTTTCAATAAAGATTTGAGGTTTATATTCTCAAATTGATTATCTTAGCTTCATTGTTCTAGTTTGAGCAAACTTAGGGTTCTTCAATCCTGTAGAGTCCTAGCAAACAATTAGGTTGTGGTTGCTTAATTGTTTGTGAATCTTGTGATCTTAAGAGTTCAATTGCAGGTCTAATTGGATACTTAGGGCAACGAACGAAGGGATTAAGCTTTGTGAAGATTGTTCAATCGATTCATCAAGGAGTGGAGGAACTTCAAGTCGACTTTGGTGGCTATTCAAAGGGTAGATTTGAATCTAACAAAACTAGATTCGTATCAGTTGGTAATCAGAGCATAGGTTGTCATCTTAAAGCGGTAAATCTATCCTTCTATTCATCATTCATCAAGTTTTCATCCATTAAAATTCATCCACACTCTTATCGCACCACCTTCTTAAAAATTTTCAAAAATTCAGAAACTTTGAAAAATCATAGCCGATTCATCTTAACTCCAACTGACTTGAAATTTCAGATTTAAGGTCCTTATAATTAGTAGTTATATCGAAAAATATCAAAAAAATCAATAAAAAAATTTCGACCAGAAACTTGTGATTTTTGTTCTGGATTCATTTGAGCTCGGAAAGCTGTGAAATTTGAGCTTTAGACTTCTTTTAGTATGATCTTTCTGGGAAAAATATTGATAAAAATAAAAAAAAATCTGTGGTGTTATCTAGTTTTTTATAGAAACTAGGGTTTTTGTTTGGGAAATTTGGGGATTAGGGTTTATCTTGCGCAATTGATTCAATTGGTTGCAATTAGCCCTAATTGATTGTGTGATTGAGATTCTTGGGTTGATTTTGCTGTGAATTGAAGTTTAGTTTGAAAAATTTCAGGTTACAAACCCTATTGGAGATAAGTGGTATGAAATTGGATCAAGTGGTACTAGGGTTTTTACTAATCGATTTGATTGTTTGAATTGTTCTTGAATTGAGTTTTTGTGCAGCAAATTTGGAGAAGGAAATAGACATAAAAGGCCTGCATAAGTGGTTTTGTTTTGGTTTAGATCACTTTCCTTTGATTCACAAAAATTTTGCTACTAATTGTTTGTTCCTCAAGTGGGTCACGAGAAGAAAGGGGTTCTTTAACGAGTTGCTCTTATTAGGCCTATTGAAGCTAGTAAGAGGCATAATCTTGTGAGATCATTAAGAGAGTAGTGGACCGCCAATCCATAGGTTGAGTGCAAACATGAGAGCACACAAGGTATACACACACACACACTTGTGAGGAATTTTTGCTACTAACTTTTCTTTTGTGTAGGTACAATGGGAGATAAAGTTAATCAGGCCGACTTGGCCACTACATTGCGAAGTATAATGCAATAGATGGACACCATTATTGATAAAATGGAACGAGTAAAAGAGAGTTACACATCATTTAGTAGCTCATGGAAAACTCCTTACAAGCAAGATGAAAGAATTCCATTCAAGGAAAAGGAGAGTGTGAAAAAGGAGTTTGTAAGTCCTAAAACCAAAAGTGAGGATTTAAGTTCATCATCTAAAATCTCACATTGAGAGTCAAGGATTTGGTCATTATGCTCAGGATTGTGTTAATAAGAAGGTGTTGAATTCTAATGAGCATGAGCTTTTGAGTGAAAAAGAGGGTAATTTTAACTTAGATTCTAGTGGGGATGGTGATGATGAAAGGGACGATACAAGGGCTGCAATTGATGATGGTGATGAGTTAGCTTCACTTAGTTTGGTTGCTAGGAGAACTTTGAGTGCCTATGTGAAAGGGGATGTTCAAAGGGAGAATTTGTTTCATACTAGGATGTATGCGAATGGTAAGCCTAGTAGTGTGATTATAGATGGAGAGAGTTGTAAGAACATAGTTAGTGATTATTTAGTGGAAGAGTTACAACTACTTACTTCTAAACATCCTAAACCCTATAGCTTAGGTTGGTTCCATGATAGAGAAGAAATTAGGGTTACTAAACAAGTTTTAGTTTTTTTTTCTTTGGGCAGGTACAATGATGAGGTGCTATGTAATGTGCTACCAAAGCAAGCATGCCCTGTTTTACTTGGTCGACCATGGCAATATGACAACAAGGTCCATCATGATGGTGAGACAAATAAGTATTCCTTTGTGTGTGGTAAGCAACTTATTACTTTGATTCCTTTATAACCTCAAGAAGTTTTAAAAGATCAAATAAAAGTGAGGGATGAATTTGCTAGAATGAAATCCGAATATAGGGCTAAAGAAAAGGCTAAACATGCTAATTTGAATGTGAATTGCGTTGAAAGCAAATCTGATTTGGTTGATAAGCATGCTAGTTCTAAGAAAGTTCTTAAGGAGCGTATGTTAGCTACTAAGAGTGAGATTAAAGAAGCTTTGAATGATAATTCTGTTTTGATCTTGCTTTTGCTTAAAAATACACTTGTGAGCACTAACCACTTGGAAAAAGAGCTTCCAAGCAACATTGTTTCTCTTTTCAGTGATTATGCAGATGTATTTCCTGAAGAGATTCCTAGTGGTTTACCACCAATTAGGGGGATTGAACATCAAATCGACTTCATCCCTGGAGCGCAAATACCTAATAAGCCAGCTTATAGGACAAATCCTGAAGAAACAAAGGAATTGGTGAAACAAGTTGGTGAGCTACTACAAAAGGGTTTCTTGCGTGAAAGCCTTTCTCCATGTGCAGTTCCTGTTTTACTTGTTCCTAAGAATGATGGAACTTGGAGAATGTGTGTTGATTGTAGGGCAATAAACAACATAACGGTAAAGTATCGTCACCCTATTTGATCGAGTCGTTGATCAAATCACAAGATAAATTCCCCACAAACCAATAACAAATAGAATAACTACTTAGCTAGGGCAAGCAGGGGTCGAATCCACAGGGAAGGTACGAATCAAAGTTAAATCTTACAAAAGAAATTCTAACCTAGAAAAGATATTTTTGGATTTTTGTAATTGAAAGTGAAAACAAATAAATAATTAACTAGAAGACAATTAAAAGAAAATCAAGCGATAAAAGCATACTTCTTCTCCTTTAGGTAACTACTTTGATCAAGTGAATTATGGATCATAGACACTAAACATAAATTTGGCTTAGATTGCAATCAATTAAGAATCATAATTACCCCAAATCGGTATATAGCCTAAGACGTAGACATCAACTTTTATTGAAACAAATTAATCCTCTTAATATCTTAAACAACTCCATTTGAATAATTGGTATAGGAACAGACGTAATGCTAATTCCAACATGCTAATAAGATTAACCCGCATCTCGCTGACAATTAACCTCAAATGTTATAATCTATGGTTTCAGCCCTTCATATAACAAGCATTAGGTTTTATTAATCCACATGCATGATAAATCAATACCAAACTTGCCTACGTCAATTTCCATCTCGGCCTAAAGATTTCAACAAGGTTTGATATCCCATTAAACCTAGGACTCCTAGAATTACAATTGTTACTTGGACCAACTTTAGCTTGACTCAAGCTACTTGAATCTAACTATAGCATTCATAAATCTCAAGATATGTTGCACACCAAATCAATCAAAGTATGAACACATAAGATGAAGCATAGAGATAAGAAACATATTCAAACGGAAAAAGCTCAAATTATTAAGGACAAAAGTCTCACCAATAATTCATTGATCAAAAGTACCTAAGGAAAAGAAGTATAAAAGTTTAGCTACTCATGGATTGCAAGCAATCCATGAGAGACTTACAATGCTTGAGGCCGGCGGCTGCCTCTCCTCTTCCTATCGCAAATCCTAGAGCTAGGGTTGAGAAAAGATGATTTTCTATGTTGTGATCTCTCTCCAGGGTTTTAGACTAAAGAGGGTATTTATAGAGGGTGGCTTAGGGTTAATTTAGAGCTAAACAAACCCTAAGGACGTGCTGGGCTGCTCTCCAAGTCTTCAAGCTAGTCCAAATAGGAATTTGGGCTTAATTGGATCAATCCCGCAAAACAGGCCCAGGATAGTTTCTGTCCGCTGACTTCAGGGGCATTTTCATCCACGAAAATGGCAAAACTGGGCTTCGACCAAAACACGAAAGTTGTAGATCTTGGAGTTAGCTTTCCAACGGCTACTCATATGCCTCAAACGGAGCTCTGGATCAAAAGTTATGGCCAAAATACAGAAAGGTCGCCAAATCTGGAAACAAGTGAAGAGGCTTCAAGGTGAAGACACGCATGACTGCTGGGTGGTGCGCGCGCGGCATGACTCCCAACTCCCCCTGGGCACCCATGTGGATGGCTTGTGTGCCCAGGGCGTTGCTTTCATGTCGCCTGCTCCCATGTGGTGCTGGTGGCATGTCTCGACTAGCGCTGGGCGCCCATGTGCTATGATTGGCGCCCCATGTGGTTTGCCTCGCGACCCATTTACTCCAGT
>AWWV01015563.1:0-22648 GCA_001974805.1 Corchorus capsularis | reverse complement strand
CCATGGCCCCCCTTTAGCTCTTGAACCATATAACATATGTATAGATTTTGGAGGAGTAAAATATGTATATTTGAACTTGGCCCCCCCTAATTTTCCACATATATCTATTCACTCCTAAATAGTACATCAATTTATTTAAAATCCTTTCACTTTTATCCTAAATAAATTATTTTTGTTGCATTAAATACATATATTTCTTTCTTTATTGGTCAACTAACTAATGTGGTACATCTATTTCCAGTTTTAATTCAAGAAAATTAATCTATTATTATAGATTTTATACATAATTAATTATGTATTAACTTTTTATAATTTTTTTTATACACCAAATGTGTTACTACAAATCTCTATTCAAAATTTAAAAGTTGTTTACTCCTCAAACAATTATGCATAAGTCCATTTTTTACTTTGACACTAATATATATAGTTTTATTATGACTTATATTAAGAGTGTTTCTATATTGGCGGTCCGCTCCCCCCCCCCCCCCCCCATAATAAAATTCCTAGGTCCGCCCCTGTCAATATGATTCTACATTGGAGAAATAAAAGATTAGCTACTCATGAATTGAGTAGCCATCAAAAGGAATAGAAAAACCTAGAGTATGGTCAGCGGTTCCCTTAGCTCCAATATTCAATCTAATCGCCAACTCCCCTTTTCTAGAGAGAAAATGTGGCTATTTATACTAGAGACTTAGGGCTAACTTAACCTAGGACAAGATAGTAATTTAAGCTCATTAAACCACCTTAAATTAGGTTTAAAGTCGTCCTCCAGGTCTGCGCTATCCCTTAGTACCGAATTAGGGTTTATCATATCATCTTTGGCTTGATTCATGGGCTTTTCAAGGTCCAGCATGTCTGCAGAAACTTCAGGGTCATTTTCGTCCATGATAACGGCAAAACTAGGCTTCGACACACGAAAGTTCTAGACCTTGAAGTCAGCTTTCGAACGCCTACTCATTTGCCTCATTTGGAGTTCTGGATCAAAAGTTATGGTCAAAATACAGAAGGGTCGCCAAATCTGGAAACAAGTGAAGAGGCTTCAAGGTGAAGACACGCATGGCTGCTGGGTGGTGCGCGTGCGACATGGCCCCCGACTCCCCCTGGGCGCCCATGTCGCAGGCTTTAGCGCCCAGGGCGTTGCTCTCAGGCCCCAGGTCTCCTGTGCCCATGCTGGTGCTGGTGGCATGTTTCGACTAGCGTTGGGCGCCCATGTGGTATGCTTGGCACCCCATGTACTCCAGTGCTACGACGCCTCTTGACATGTCTTCTTGCCTTGAAATTCATCCTTGCTCCTTTGCTTCAAACTCTTGAAAATCAATCTTATGATGATAAAATTGACTCTTCAAGCTCTTCAATCACGATCATATTGGCTCCATTCTTCATCCAAAATGTCCTTGAAGAATATTTGTGTAAATAATCATCCAAAAAGGCACAAAATTGGTGATTTTGCACTTTTCTTCCTTTTAACACCTATAAACACAAATATATTAAATACAAGGCGTAATCAAACATAAAATACCCAAAAAGCATAGGAAAATGACCATAAAAAGATGCATAATTTTGGTCTGATCATCGGGTTTCGGGTCCAGCGGGTTCGGGTCGTTTACTTTTTCTAGTCAAATCGGGTTGGGCGGGTTACGGGTTTGGGCGGGTTGGGCGGATTATCGGGTTCGGGTCAGATTTTGACAGCTCTACTTGAAATGCTTGCTGCAATAATGTTCTTATTTGTTGTTGTCTTTAAAAATTCTTAACTTTTTCAATTCAGCTCCGATTGCTGTGTTTTTTTTGCAGGGCACGGAAGCCCCAAAGAGTGCTCTTCAAGTCCCATGCAGACCATTTTGTCAAATGAAGTCATCCAGGGCGTCAATTTTGCAATGTCCACAGGTTGCGATTCCTGCCCAGGATTTTTGCAAATTTTGGAGGCTTGGACTGCGGGGCCCATATCTCATTCATTATAAACCCGAATCCTATCGTTCTTGTGCTCAAACTGAAGCCCCAAGAGGCGTCTATTACTTTCGTTCACAAAATTTTTCCGTTCGAGCTCCTTAAATTGATCGAATTTGCACTTCCCTTGGACTGCGCTGTTGAGAATTTACTTGTGTACTTGTAGCTTATTGTCTAATTGCACTCTTTGATTTTGGCTTTTGGGGAAACTTATATTGACTGAAATTGATGCAGGGCGGAATGGAAGTAGAGGTGTATTAGGCCCATGTGTAATTCGAGCATTCCCTTTCATTTTTTCCAATGTAATTATAAGGGAACGATCATCCCTTTGCTTTTCCTTATTAAGATTGTAGAATGTAAAATGCATGCATGATATGAAGCTAGGGAAAATGTTTATACAAGTTGCTATGCAATCGATTTGGACTTCCAAATATCCCTTAACCTTTGTACTCAAACAAAATTGGCCAAATCCTTTATGCAAGGCAACACTGTTACGCTTAAACTATCCAAAAAAGCAAAATGTAAGAAGACCCCCTTTTTTCTTTTTCTACAGTCATTAGTCTAAGGCAGTTACCAAGCCAGCTATTAGCAAATTGCACACCTTATTTAGCAACAAAAACTAGTTAGACTAAATGAAATAACTAGGTACCAATGCAAACTAGAGAGGTGAGTCCAAATTGACCAAAACACCATTCGATGTTCCTAATGCAAATTAAGGAGTGATTCGGCCTTTGAAGGATACTGACTAAAAACATGGGTGTCTACACGCACGATGTACAGATAAATGTTCTATTACCGCAGGATGTACAACTGGCAGTTATAAGCCAACCTTTACAGCAATCCTCAGATTTGGTTATCCGGTCGAACACCAATTCTCACTCCATGGTAACTCGGTTGAAGAACAACATCAACCCGCCCAATCCGAAAATTTTCTTGGCTATACAACATCCTGTTTCTGCGGTAGAACCCACATGTTTTTCACAGGTAGTAAAGGACCCGAATTGGAGATATGCCATGTCTGATGAGATTAATACACTTATAAGGAACGGTACATGGTAGCTTGTTCCTACTTCCCCTACAAAAACTCTTGTCGGGTGTATATGGGTATATCGAATCAAGCGAAATCCAGACAACACCATCTCCAAATACAAAGCGAGGTTCGTTGCCAAGGGGTTTCATCAAAGGCCGAGTATAGATTTTTCTGAGACTTTTAGCCCAGTGGTAAAATCAACCACCATTCGGCTTGTTCTTTTGGTTGCAATTCAGTTTAATTGGCAGTTGATTCAACTTGATATAACCAATGCGTTTCTCCATGGAACTCTGTCAGAGGATGTCTTTATGAAGCAACCCCCAGGCTACATTGATTCTACACATCCAGCGTATGTTTGCAAACTTCAAAAGGCTATATATGGCCTGAAACAGGCACCAAGAGCTGACCCATTTACTATCTGATATAGCATAAATGAGACCAGCTCCAAGTAATTTGAGAACTTCTTCTTTGTGGCTGTCGAACTGCTACTACATTGTCTTCTAGTCGAATCCTATGCATGCACACAGTAGGACTTATTCCTTTGATATCAACAACAGTCCATCCAATAGCTTTCTTGTACTCCTTCAAAACTCTGATAAGTTGCTCTTCTTTTAAATTATCCAATTTACTTAAAATAAAAACAGGCAGGGTTTCTTTATCTCTAAGGAAAACATGCTTCAGGCCTTCAGGAAGTGGTTTCAGCATTACTTCAAGTGGTTGAATAATTGATGGTAAAGGCTTGGGCGTCGGTTCCAATTGAACATAGGAAACCGATGCCCTTTCTTCAACAGCAAGTAGTGTCTCTAAATCTCTGATGGTTTCTGCTACATCTTCAAGCGTTAGGAGTTCTGCTTCCTTGATTTCTTTTTCATCTAGGCTCTTTGTAAGGACCAATTCAAGTTCATCTTCATGATGTAATGATTGAACTTGTTCAGAATAAACATCAATTGCATCAATAACACAGATAGAATGTGTCTTAGTAGGAAATTTCATGGCTTCATAAATATTAAATTTAATAACTCCCCCATCAAATTCCATGTTGAGTCTTCCATTTTGAACGTCAAACTTCGTTCTTGCTGTAGTTAGAAAGGGTCTTCCTAGCAGCAGCGACATATGAGGAAGATGAAGGTCATATCCTTCAAGATTAATGTTATATCTATTAGCTAATTGCACAATAAGATCAGTTTCAAGCATAGGTTCTTGATCGGTCGTTGATCAAATCACAAGATAATTCCCCACAAACCAATAACTACTAGCTAGGGCAAGTAGGGGTCAAATCCACAGGGAGAGAGGATAATTTCTTCACTAATCAATAATGTTAAAAAGAGTAATTTGAAAGAAGAGGTTCTAGTAATTCTAAATTAAAACTAACAAAACAAATTAAGAGCAAGTAAATTGAGTAATTAACTATGTAAAACAAACCTCCAATATAGAATCTATTTCACCCTTGACAAGATTAACATGGATCATCGACACAAACATGAATTTGATATTAATTGTCAATCAATCAAGCATCATAAATTATTCCAAAGTAGTATATATCCTAAGACGTAGGCTTCAACTTTCCTTAAAAAAAAAAATAATCCCCCTAACATCTTAAACAACTCCACTTGAATAATTGGTATAGGAACAGACGTGATGCTAATTCCAACATGCTAAGAAGATTAACCCGCATCTTGCTGACAATTAACCTCTAATGTTATAACCTATGGTTTCAGCCCTTCATATAACAAGCATTAGGTTTTATTAATCCACATGTATGATAAATCAATACCAAACTTGCCTACATCAATTTACATCTCGGCCTAAAGATTTCAACAAGGTTTGATATTCCATTGAACCTAGGACTCCTAGAATTACAATTGTTACTTGGACCAATTTTAGCTTGACTCAAGCTACTTGAATCTAACTTTAGCATTTATATCATCAAGATAAGTAGGCCTCCAAATCCATCAAAATATATATACATAAAATAAAGCGCAGAGATAAGAAACATATTCAAGTGGAAATCAAATTATCAAGAACAAAAGTCTCCCCATAAATTAAATGTCAAGAGATCAATAAGATTCTACATTGGAGAAATAAAAGATTAGCTACTCATGAATTGAGTAGCCATCAAAAGGAATAGAAAAACCTAAGTATGGCCGGCGGCTCCTTGCTCCAATCTTCAATCAAAATCGCCAACTCTCTTTTCTAGAGAGAAAAGGTGACTATTTATACCAGAGACTTAGGGTTAACATAACCTAGGACAAGATAATAATTTAAGCTCATTAAACCACCTTTAATTGGGTTTAATGTCGCCCTCCAGGTCTGGGCTAACTCTTAGTACCGAATTAGGGTTTATGATATCATCTTGGGTTGGTTCATGGGCTTTCCAAGGTCCAGCATGTTTGCAAAAACTTCAGGGGCATTTTCGTCCACGATAACGGTAAAACTGGGCTTCGACCGAAACATGAAAGTCGTAGATCTTGAAGTCAGCTTTCCAACGGCTACTCATACGCCTCAAACAGAGCTCTGGATCAAAAGTTATGGCCAAAATACAGAAGGGTCGCCAAATTTGGAAACAAGTGAAGAGGCTTAAAGGTGAAGACACGCGGAGTGTTTGCTGGTGCGCACGCATGGCTGGCCCCGACTCCCCCTGGGCGCCCATGTCGCAGGCCTGAGTGCCCAGGGCGTTGCTCTCAGGCCCAGGTCTCCTGCGCCCATGCTGGTGCTGGTGACTCGTCCGACTAGCGCTGGGGGCCCATGTGGTATGCTTGGCGACCCATGTACTCAAGTGCTATGACACTTCTTGACATGTGTTCTTGCCTTGAATTTAAACCTTGTTCCTTTGCTTCTAACTCTTGAAAATCAATCTTATGATGATAAAATTGACTTTTCAATATCATATTGGCTCCATTCTTCCTCCAAATTGTCCTTTGAAAATATTTGTGAAAATAATCATCCAAAAAGGCACCAAAAAGCCACAAAAGTGGTGGTTTTGCACTTTTCTTCCCTTTAACACCTATAAACACAAATATACCAAATACAAGGCGTAATAAAGCATAAAATACTCAAAAAGAATAGGAAAATGATCATAAAAAGATGCATAATTTTGGTCCGATCATATTTCCTACACACTTAAGCTTTGCTAGTCCCTAGCATACTAGTGCACTTTTCTCAAAAGAAAGGGTAAACAATTTCAGTTGCACATACATATCAAAAGATAATCCAATCATGAATTCAAGAGAGCAGAGAATAATGAGAATACTTAATCTCAAAATCAAGCAATAACAAGCATCATCATCCTTAAGTAAACACAATAAGAGAAGTTCAATTCACTTACCATCCTCTTCTTCACATGCCCATCACTAACTATAGTCTTGTATATACATCTATTTCCAAAGAAAAAGTACTATCATGGATATTAATCAAAGATTAGCATGAGTTTAGAAAAGGAGACTCACTTTAAAGAGACAAGGTTACTAACCTTAGAAGTGTCCATGGTTTGGGGCTACTAGCTCCCTTTATTTTTGAGGTTACTAACACTCATTTTTTATAAGAGGGACAATATTTCCGCAATTCCATGCCACTTATCCTCTTTCCAAGGGTTACTAACTCCTTTTGTTAAAGAAAAGAGTGACAACAATGGAACTTTTTTTTATTATTATTATTAAGCAGAAATACCTCTTCTCCTCCCTTCATGAAAGCACTTCTTTCCTAAAGATTTAGCTACCATTACTACCCCCACACTTATGTCTTGACATATCCATGACATACTTTCATATTTGTAATAAAAAATCAACACACGTTCTAGAAGTAATAGGTCATGAAAGCATTGGATAAATAAGCTTATATCACAATCTCAAATTATACTTAATCTAAAAAATCAAATGCATGATAAAACTTAATCAAAGATTAAAGCATTCTTAATATTCTAAACATCAATCTTTCACAATCAAACCAATCACTTAACATGTGTATAACAATTAAAATTGAATTATCCAAAATTCAAGGGATAAGGAACTACCTAACCAATCATAAAAACTAAACCTAAAGTTAATACTAATCTAAACATGTAAAAATTATCCACTTTCGTAGGTGTATGGGGTACTTAGCTCGTGACGCAAGACATTTCAACCTAAGATTGAAGGGGAACTTAGGAGGTGTTATGTCACCTGAGGGTTTACTTAACTAGAACGATACCCACAAACATTTTATTTATTATAACTAAGTAAACTAAAATGACTAATATATTAAGCATTCACCTATCTCCTCCCCCACACTTAAATTCAACATTATCCTCAATGTGAAAGTAAACAACAAATTAAACAAATAAAAGTTGCTTACGAAAATTAAAGAGTTAGAGTTGAGCGGCATACCTTGTATGGTTGATGAAGTTGCAACTTAGACTTAAAAACAATAATGAAATTAAAAGGGAAAAAGGGAAAGGGAAAAACTTAATTGTCTTATTGATAGAAAAATAAAAACATGCGGAAAATAAATAACTACTACCTAAGTGCATAAAAATAAAACTAGGGTTTCTAAGATCTAGGTTTAGAGAAGCTCATTAATAGCCTTCTCCATAAGCTCAACAAATTCTTCCAAGCTTTGGACAATACCATTGAGTTCCTCTTTGAATTTGCAACACACGATCATGAATGCTCTTGATCTTGATGAAAACAGGATGAGTGGTTGACTCTTTTCGTTCCTCCTCTTGCTCAACTTCGTCTTCGTCATCCTTGGACTTACAATTTAGGTCTAAACTTGGGTCAGATTTAGAAGAAATTGAAACAAAAGACTTTTCTTTTACCTCTTCAACCTTGGGAAGGTTGGTCATCAAGGGCATAGGCGGTGGAACTCCTCTCTCAACTTTAGTCATGGAGGCAACAATAATTGGTGGTCGAACATGATTGTAGTGAGAGGAAGAGGCGGCATGAGAGGTGTATAGAGCATAGCGGCTTGGCATGGGTGGAGGGCGGTATGGAGGACGATAGGGTTTCCTTCCATAGCCATCAATGCGCAGCATATTACTCCATGGTGCACGCTTTGCTCCCATCCATGGCTTAGATCTCCTTGAAGGGCCTCTTGGGTAGCGAGATTGTCCAAAGCAAGGTCTTTCTCGAGAGAAAAACTTAGCGTTTGGCATGCCATCATCATTAATTTCGGCATTCTCTCTCTTCACTTGCTCCACATGGCTTTAGAGATCATTCGAGCCTTGAAACCGGGCTTGGAAGCTAAATCTTCGGCGGGAAGGTTGTCCACCATAGCAAGAATTTCGCGACAATCCTCCCTTGTGAATCGGCCTTCGAAATTCTCATCATACAAGCTCCCATAGTCCTTGAATTGAGCTCTCAAAGCTTCAAATTGCGCTTCAAAATCAGCCATGTTGCTATGTGTGTGTCGACAAAAACAAGTAATCAAAAGAAAAAATCAACAAACCTACACAACTCCAAACGACACTATGTTAGTTTTCTCAACTCAATTTTTCCAAATTTAAAACAAATATGCAAATTGAAAGCTTAATATCTAAAGAATAAATCTAGCAAATTAAATTGAAAAAGAAAAGAAGAAAATTTACCTCTAAGGCTAGCGGTAGTGATCTGAAGAAAATAAAGGGGTGGAACTCCCTTTATATCTTGAATTAATCCTAATTCTAGAAGAATTTAACCTAAACTTGGAGAATAAGCAAAGGAAATTACCTAGAAAACATCTAAAAATAGTCCAAACCTGATTTGGGAAGGAGGAATTTCGGATTGAAGTGGCTTAGGATCAAAATCCTAGTCCAATTTGGAATTGGATTTGTGTTGATAACCCATAAGGATGCGGCTTGGGGTTGTGGGATACGGGCTGGGCGCTGAGGCTTATGGCCTGGGCTCCCATCGGCAGTCGGCATCTTGGCGTGCTGGGGCCTGGCGCGCTGTCGCTTGGGCGCTTAGGCAATTTGCCTGGGCGCCCAGCGGCAGTCGACCCCTAGCTCGCCTGGTTCTGCTATCCTGTCGACATGGGTTCTCCATGTATTGACATGGGTCCTTAGTTACTCTATATGGGTCCCCATGTAATCACACATCTTCAATTCCTATTTTTACTTAATCCACAAATGTAAATTCAATTAAAATTACAAACATAATTAAAATTGAATATACTTCCCTTGCTTCCTCGGTGTGGCTTAGGTCTTAGAACCCTACAAAAGCGAAAAACATAAAGAACAAAAACATGAAAATTAAAGGTTAGTTAAATTAAATTGGGTTGCCTCCCAACAAGCGCTTGTTTAAAGTCTTTAGCTTGACTTTCCCAATGTTACTCTTCATAAGGAAGGTAAATTGGATCTTCCAAGCTTGTTTCCTCGATCCAACATGTTCGCTCCCGCTCCAAAAATGGTTTGAGGCATTGTCCATTGACTTTGTAGATCTCAGAGTCACCAATTTTGCGTATGTCGACGGCTCCACTTGGATAGACTTTGACAACTTCATAAGGTCCACGCCATCTTGATTGTAGCTTACCAGGGAACAACTTCAACTTGCTATAGTATAAAAGAACCTTTTGCCCTTCATGAAAACTCTTCTGTAGAATTCCTTGTTCATGAATTGCTTTGGTCTCATATGCATCATTCCTAATCTCCTCTAGCTCTTGCAATTGAAGTTTCCTTTTTAAGCCAGCTTGATCAAAGTTAAGGTTGCATTACTTGATTGCTCACCATGACTTGTGTGTTAATTCCACAGGTAAGTGACATGCTTTTCCAAACACAATTCTATATGGTGAAATACCAATTGGTGTTTTGAAAGCGGTTCTATAAGCCCATAAAGCATCATCTAATCTCAAGCTCCAATCCTTTCTATTCACGTTCACAGTCTTTTCAAGGATTTGTTTCACTTGACGATTAGACACTTCAGCTTGACCACTAGTTTGAGGGTGATATGAAGTGGATATCTTGTGTGTCACTCCATACTTCTCTACTAATGATTGCACAAGTTTATTGTAAAAGTGAGTACCTTTATCACTAATGAGGGCTCTTGGAATTCCAAATCGGTGGAGGATGTTGCTTTTCAAGAATTTAACCACAGTCTTTGCATTATCCTTTTCTGTTGCAATAGCTTCAACCCACTTGGAGACATAATCCACAGCTAACAAGATGTACACTTTCTTACCAGAGGAAGGAAATGGTCCCATGAAGTTGATTCCCCAAACATCAAATATCTCCACCACGAAGATGGGATTTTGAATCATTTGATGTCTCTTGGAAATGTTCCCCATCTTTTTGAATTCTGGGCATGTCTTGCAAAACTCATAAGAATCTCGAAAATTTGTTGGCCAGTAGAATCCACTATCCAAAATCTTCCTTGCGGTCTTCTTATATCCAAAATGACCTCCACATGCATAAGTATGGCAGTATTTCAAGACTGATTGGATTTCTTCATCAGGGATGCAACACCTTATCAATTGATCAGACCCATATCTCCATAGATGTGGATCATCCCAAAAATAGTGTTTAGCATCACTCACGATCTTGGCTTTAACTCCTATACTTGCATCTGGGGGTAGCTTTCTTGTCACCAAAAGTTTGCAATGTTTGCATACCAAGGTATGTGGGAAATAGCAAATAATTGCTCATAAGGTAGTGCTTCATTGAGTACAATGTCTTCCTCCTTACCTTCAATTCTACTTAGATGATCAGCCACTACATTCTCGACTCCTTTCTTGTCTTTAATTTCCAAGTCGAACTCTTGAAAAAGCAAAAGCCAACGCATGAGTCTAGCCTTGGTTTCTTTCTTGGCCATGAGGTATCGAACTGCAGCATGATCTGAATAGATTCTCACCCTTGATCCCAAGATGTATGACCGAAATTTCTCTAAGGCAAAAACAACGTCAAGCATCTCTTTTTCAGTGGTTGTGTAGTTCTTCTGAGCAGAATCCAAAGTTCTTGAAGCATAGTAGATGACATGAGGTATCTTATCTATTCTTTGACCTAAAACAGCTCCAAGTGCAACATCACTTGCATCGCACATGATTTCAAAAGGTAGATTCCAATCAGGTGGTTTTACAATTGGAGTAGTGGTGAGGGCAATCTTCAACTTATCAAACGCTTCCTTGCAATCTTCCCCAAACTCAAATTCAACATCTATCTGAAGCAAATGACACATTGGTTCAGATATCTTCGAGAAATCTTTGATGAATCTTCTATAAAACCAGCATGACCTAAGAATGAGCGAATATCTCGAACACAAGTAGGGTAAGGCAAATTCTGAATGACATCAATTTTTGTTTTATCTACTTGTAATCCATCCTTAGAAACCACATGACCTAGTACTATACCTTGTTCGGCCATAAAATGGCACTTCTCAGCATTTAGTACTAAGTTAGTTTCCACACATCTTTTTAGCACAAGCTCTAAATTATGTAGGCATCTATGAAAATCATCTCCATAAACATAAAAGTCATCCATAAATACCTCCATAATCTCTCCTTGGTAGTCTTGAAAGATGCTCATCATACACCTTTGAAATGTTGCAGGGGCATTGCACAAACCAAAGGGCATTCGAGTATAGGCAAACGTACCATAGGGACATGTGAATGTTTTCTTTTCTTGGTCTTCTGGGCAATTGGTATTTGAAAGTATCCTGAGTAACCATCCAAAAAGCAGTAGTAAGCACGACAAGCTAGCCTTTCCAACATTTGATCCATGAAAGGGAGTGGAAAATAATCCTTCCTTGTAACCGAACTTAGCTTCCTATAATCGATGCACACTCTCCATCCATTTTGAAGTTTTTGAGGAACTAGTTCTCCAACATTGTTTTCCACAACAGTGAATCCAGATTTCTTGGTTACTACTTGGACAGGGCTAACCCACGTGCTATCTTAAATAGCGTAAATGAGCCCAGCTCCTAGTAATTTAAGAACTTCTTCCTTGACTACTTCATTCAAATTTGGATTTAACCTTCTTTGTGGTTGCCTCACTGGAACAGCATCGTCTTCCAAATGAATCCTATGCATGCAAACAGAAGGACTAATCCCCTTGATAACGGCAATTGTCCATCCCAAAGCTTCGTTGTACTTCTTCAAAACTCTTATTACCTCTTCCTCTTGATCTTGGGTCAATTTGCTTGAGATGATTGCAGGGAGTGTTTCCTTGTCTCCAAGAAAACCATACTTCAAATCTTCAGGCAATGGTTTCAATTTGACATCTGGAGGTACTACCTTGGGTTCCAACCGAATGTAGGAAACTGTTTCCTTCTTGTTTGGGAATTTCTTCAAGTCACCAATGGTATCTATCACTTCATCCATCAAATTCATCTTGACTTCTTTGACCTCACTCTCGTACAAGCTATTTGTGACTACTGTCTCTAATTCATCTTCTTTGTTGAGTGAATTAACCTGTTCAACAAGAAGATCAACTTCATCAGTAGCAGACATAGTTTGTTCTTTAATAGGGTATTCTATATCTTTATACATAGTGATCGGTCGTTGATCAAATCACAAGATAATTCCCCACAAACCAATAACTACTAGCTAGGGCAAGTAGGGGTCGAATCCACAGGGAGAGAGGATAATTTCTTCACTAATCAATTATGTTAAAAAGAGTAATTTTGAAAAAAGAGATTTTGGTGATTTTAAATTAAAACTAACAAAACAAATTAAGAACAAAGTAAATTGAGTAATTAACTATGTAAAACAAGCCTCCAATATAGAATCTATTTCACTCTTGACAATATTAACATGGATCATCGACACAAAATATAAATTCGATATTAATTGCCAATCAATTAAGCATCATAAATCATTCCAAAGTAGTATATATCCAAAGACGTAGGCTTCAACTTTCCTTGAAACAAAATAATCTCCCTAATATCTCAAACAACTCCACTTGAATAATTGGTATAGTAACAGACGTGATGCTAATTCCAACATGCTAAAAAGAATAACCCGTATCTCACTGCAATTAATTTCAAATGTTATGATCTAGGTTTCACCCCTTCCTATATCAAGCATTAGGTTTTATTAATCCACAAGCATGATAAATCAATACCAAACTTGCCTACATCAATTTCCATCTCGGCCTAAAGATTTCAACAAGGTTTGATATCCCATTGAACCTAGGACTCCTAACATTCAATTGTTACTTGGACCAACTTTAGCTTGAATCAAGCTACTTGAATCTAACTTTAGCATTTATATTATCAAGATAAGTAGGCCTCCAAATCCATCAAGATATAAATACATAAATTGAAGTATAGAGATAAGAAACTTATTCAAGTGAAAATCAAATTATTAAGAACAAGAATCTCCTCATAAATTAAATGTCAAGTGATCAATAAGATTCTACATTGGAGAAATAAAAGATTAGCTACTCATGAATTGAGTAGCCATCAAAAGGAATAGAAAGACCTAGAGTATGGCCGGCGGCTTCTTGCTCCAATCTTCAATCAAAATCACCAACTCCAACCCCCTTTTCTAAAGAGCAAAGGTGGCTATTTATACTAGAGACTTAGGGCTAACTTAATCTAGGACAAGATAGTAATTTAAGCTCATTAAACCACCTTTCATTGGGTTTAAAGTCGTCCTACAGGTCTGGGCTATCCCTTAGCACCGAATTAGGGTTTATCGAATCATCTTGGGCTTTTCAAAGTCCAGCATATCTGCAGAAACTTTAGGGGCATTTTCGTCCATAATAACGGCAAAACTGGGCTTCGAACACGAAAGTTGTAGCTCTCGGAGTTAGCTTTCCAGCGGCTACTCATATGCCTCAAACGGAGCTCTGGATCAAAAGTTATGGTCAAAATACAGAAGGGTCGCCAAATCTGGAAACAAGTGAAGAAGCTTCAAGGTGAAGGCACACAAGGCAGCTGGGTGGAGCGCGCATGGCATGCTACACGACTCCCCCTGGGCGCCCATGTGGTACTCTTGTGTGCCCAGGTCGTTGGCCTCAGCACCCATGTCGCCAGCGCCCATGTGCTTGCCGGTGGCATGTCTCGACTCCAGCTAGGGGCCCATGTGGTATGCTTGGCGCCCCATGTGGTGTGCCTCGCGACCCATTTCCTCCAGTGCTATGACACTTCTTGACATGTCTTCTTGACTTGAATTTCAACTTTGCTCCTTTGCTTCAAACTCTTGAAAATCAATCTTATGATGATAAAATTGACTCTTCAAGCTCTTCAATCACGATCATATTGGCTCCAACTTCCTCCAAATTGTCCTTGGAAAATATTTGTGTAAATAATCATCCAAAAAGGCTCCATAAAGGCACAAAAGTGGTGATTTTGCACTTTTCTTCCCTTTAAAACCTACAAACACAAATATACCAAATACAAGGCGTAATCAAGCATAAAATACCCAAAAAGCATAGGAAAATGACCATAAAAAGATGCATATTGAAAAGGCGACTCACTTTAAAGAGATAAGGTTACTAACCTTAAAAGTGTCCATGGTTTGGGGCTACTAGCTCCC
The DNA here is from genome assembly GCA_001974805.1 of Corchorus capsularis. Lineage (NCBI taxonomy): Eukaryota > Viridiplantae > Streptophyta > Magnoliopsida > Malvales > Malvaceae > Corchorus > Corchorus capsularis. The sequence goes on along the minus strand of AWWV01015563.1, from coordinate 8,253 downwards.
TTTATTTTTGAGGTTACTAACACTCATTTTTATAAGAGGGACAATATTTCTGCAATTCCATGCCTCTTATCCTCTTTCCAAGGGTTACTAACTCCTTTTGTTAAAGAAAAGAGTGACAAGAATGGATTATATATATATATATATATATATTACAAAAATATCTCTTCTCCTCTCTTCATGAAAGCACTTCTTTCCTAAAGATATAGCTACCCTTACTACCCCCACACTTATGTTTTGACATATCCATGACATACCTTCATATTTGTAATCAAGAATCAACACAAGTTCTAGAAGTAATAAGTCATGAAAGCATTGGATAAATAAGCTTATGTCACAATCTCAAATTATACTTAATTCTAAGAAATCAAATGCATGCTAAAACTTAATCAAAGATTAAAGTATTCTTAGCATTCTAAGCATCAATCTTTCATAATTAAACTAATCACTTAACATGTATATAACAACTAAAATCGAATTATCCAAAATTCAAGGGATAAGGAACTACCTAACCATTCCTAAAGACTATACCTAAAGTTAATACTAATCTAAACATGCAAAAATTATTCCACTTTCGTAGGTGTACGGCGACACTTAGCTCGTGACGCAAGCCATTTCAACCTAAGACTGAAGGGGTACTTAGGAGGTGTTATGTCACCTGAGGGTTTACTTAACTAGAACGATACCCACAAACATTTTATTTATTAAAACTAAGTAAACTAAGATGACTAATATATTAACTAGAACGATACATTAAGCATTCACCTATTTCCTCCCCCACACTTAAATTCAACATTGTCCTCAATGTGAAAGTAAACAACAAATCAACCAAATAAATATGCATGCGAAAATTAAAAAGTTAGGGTTGAGCGGCATACCTTGTATGGTTGATGAAGTTGCCACTTAGACTTTAAAAATAATAATGAAATTAAAAGGGAAAAGGGAAAGGAAAAAACTTAATTGTCTTATTGATAGAGAAATAAAAACATGCTTAAAATAAATAACTACTACCTAAGTGCATAAAAATAAAATTAGGGTTTCTAAGGTCTAGTTTTAGAGAGGCTCATCGATAGCCTTCTCCATAAGCTCAACAAATTCCTCCAAGCTTTGGACAATGCCATTAAGTTCCTCTTGAATCTGCAACAGACGATCATGGATGCTCTTGATCTTGATGAAAACAGGATGAGTTGTTGACTCTTTGCGCTCCTCCTCTTGCTCAACTTCCTCTTCATCATCCTTGGACTTACAATTTAGGTCTAAACTTGGGTTAGATTCAGAAGAAATCGAAACAAAAGACTTTTCTTTTACCTCTTCAACCCTTGGAAGGTTGCTCATCAAAGGCATAGGTGGTGGAACACCTCTCTCAACCTTAGTCATGGAAGCAACAATAAGTGGTGGTCTCACATGATTGTAGTGAGAGGAGGATGCGGCATGAGTGTTGTATGGGCCATAACGGCTTGGCATGGGTCGAGGACGGTATGGAGGGCGATAGGGTTTCCTTCCATAGCCATCAATGCGCGGCATATTACTCCATGGTGCAGGCCTTGCTCCCATCCATGGCTTGGATCTCCTTGAAGGTCCTCTTGGGTGGTGGTAGCAAGATTGTCCAAAGCGAGGTCTTTCCCGAGAGAAAAACTTAGCGGTTGGCATGCCATCATCATCATTTTCGGCATTCTCCCTCTTCACTTGCTCCTTATATGCGGCCTTGACCTTCTTTCAATGGCTTGAGAGATCATTCGAGCTTTGAAACCGGGCTTGGAAGCGACATCTTCGGCGTGAAGGTTGTCCACCATAGCAAGGATCTCGCGACAATCCTCTCTTGTGAATCGGCCTTCGAAATTCTCATCATACAAGCTCCCATAGTCCTTGAATTGAGCTCTCAAAGCTTCAAATTGCGCTTCAAAATCAGCCATGTTGCTATGTTTGTGTCGACAAAAACAAGTGAACTAAAGAAAAAATTCAACAAATCTACACAACTCCAACGGTACTATGTTTGTTTTCTTAACTCAATTCTTCAAAATTTAGAACAAATATGCAAATTGAAAGCTTAATATCTAAGGAATAAATCTGAAAAATTGAATTGGAAAAGAAAAGAAAAGAGTTTACCTCAAGGCCGGCGGTAGTGATCTGAAGAAAATAAAGGGAGTGTAACTCCCTTTATATAATGAATTAATCCTAATTCTATAAGAATTTAACCTAAACTTGGGGAATAAGCAAAGGAAATTACCTAGGAAACATCTAAAAATAGTCCAAACCCAATTTGGAAAGGGAAAATTTCGGATTAAAGTAGTTTAAGATCAAAATCTTAGTCCAATTTGGAATTGGACTTGTGCTGACAAGGCATCAGAATAGGCTGGGGGTTGTGGCATGCGGCATGGGCGTTGAGGCTTACGGCCTAGGCGCCCAGCTGCCATCGGGCTCCAGGCCTGCTGGGGCCTAGGGCGCTGCCGCTTGGGCGCTTGGGCAATCCGCCTGGGCGCCCAGCGGCAGTCAAGCCTTGGCTCGCCTGGTGTCTTAGTTTAGTCGACATGGGTCGACAATGCATTGTCATGGGTCCTTAATTATTTTAGATGGGTCCCCAATTAAAATTACAAACATAATCAAAATTGAATATACTTCCCTTGCTTCCTCGGTGAGCTTAGGTCTTAGAACCCTACAAAAAACGAAAAACACAAAAAATATGAAAATTAAAGGTTAGTCAAATTAAAATTAAATTGGGTTGCCTCCCAATAAGCGCTTGTTTAAAGTCATTAGCTTGACTTTCCCAATGTTACTCTTCATAAGTAAGGTAAATTGGGTCTTCCAAGCTTGTTTCCTCGATCCAACATGTTTGCTCTCACTCCAAAAATGGTTTAAGGCGTTGTCCATTAACTTTGTAAATCTTAGAGTCACCAATTTTGCGTATATCGACAGCTCCACTTGGATAGACTTTGACAACTTCATAAGGTCCACGCCATCTCGATTGTAGCTTACCAGGGAACAACTTCAACTTGCTATAGTATAAAAGAACCTTTTGCCCTTCATGAAAACTCTTCTGTAGAATTCCTTGATCATGAATTGCTTTGGTCTTTTCCTTATAGATCCGTGCGCTCTCATATGCATCATTTCTAATCGCCTCGAGCTCTTGCAATTGAAGTTTCCTTTGTAAACCAGCTTGATCAAAATTGAGGTTGCATTGCTTCACAGCCCACCATGACTTGTGTGTTAATTTTACAGGTAAGTGACATGCTTTTCCAAACACAATTCTATATGGTGACATACCAATTGGTGTTTTGAAAGTAGTCCTATAAGCCCATAAAGCATCATCTAATCTCAAGCTCCAATCCTTTCTATTCACGTTCACAGTCTTCTCAAGGATTTGCTTTACTTGACGATTAGATACTTCAGCTTGACCACTAGTTTGAAGGTGATACGAAGTGGATATCTTGTGTGTCACTCCATACTTCTCTACTAATGATTGCACAAGTTTATTGCAAAAATGAGTACCTTTGTCACTAATGAGGGCTCTTGGAATTCCAAATCGGTGGAGGATGTTGCTCTTCACGAATTTAACCACAGTCTTGCATCATCCTTTTCTGTTGCAACAGCTTCAACCCACTTGGAGACATAATCCACAGCTAATAAGATGTATACTTTCTTGCCAGAGGAAGGGAATGGTCCCATGAAGTCTATTCCCCAAACATCAAATATCTCCACTACGAAGATGGGATTTTGAATCATTTGATGTCTCTTGGAAATGTTCCCCATCTTTTGGCATTCTGGGCATGTCTTGCAAAACTCATAAGAATCTCGAAAAATTGTTGGCTAGTAGAATCCACTATCCAAAATGACCTCCACATGCATAGGTATGGCAATATTTCAAGACTGATTGAATTTCTTCCTCAGGGATGTAGCGCCTTATCACTTGGTCAGACCCATATCTCCATAGATGTGGATCATCCCAAAATAATGTTTAGCATCACTCACGATCTTGGCTTTAACTCCTCTACTTGCATCTGGGGGTAGCTTTCTTGTTACCAAAAAGTTTGCAATGTTTGCATAACAAGGTATGTGGGAAACAGCAAATAATTGCTCATAGGGTAGTGCTTCATTGAGTACAATGTCTTCATCCTTACCTTCAATTCTGCTTAGATGATCAGCCACTACATTCTCGGCTCCTTTCTTGTCTTTGATTTCCAAGTTGAACTCTTGAAACAGCAAAAGCCAACGCATGAGTCTAGCCTTGGTTTCTATCTTTGCCATGAGATATCGATGTGCAGCATGATCTGAATAGATTGTCACCCTTGATCCCAAGATGTATGACCGAAATTTCTCTAAGGCAAAAACAACGGCAAGCATCTCTTTCTCAGTGGTTGTGTAGTTCTTCTAAGCATAATCTAAAGTTCTTGAAGCATAGTAGACAACATGAGGTATCTTATCTACTCTTTGACCTAGAACAGCTCCAAGTGCAACATCACTTGCATCACACATGATCTCGAAAGGCAGATTCCGATCAGGTGGTTTTACAATTGGAGTTGTAGTGAGGGCAATCTTCAACTTATCAAATGCTTCCTTGCAATCTTCTCCAAACTCAAATTCAACATCTTTTTGAAGCAAATGACACATTGGTGCAGATATCTTCGAGAAATCCTTGATGAATCTTCTATAAAAACCGGCATGACCTAAGAATGAGCGAATATCTCGAACACAGGTAGGGTAAGGCAAATTCTGAATAACATCAATCTTTGCTTTATCTACTTGTAATCCTTCCTTAGAAACCACATGACCTAGTAGTATTCCTTGTTCGGCCACAAAATGACACTTTTCAGCATTTAGTACTAAATTGGTCTCCACACATCTTTTTAGCACAAGCTTTAAGTTATGTAGGCACCTATGAAAATCATCTCCATAAACAGTAAAATCATCCATAAATACCTCCATGATCTCTCCTTGGTAGTCTTGAAAGATGCTCATCATACACCTTTGGAATGTTGCAGGGGCATTGTACAAACCAAAGGGCATTCGAGTATAGGCATACGTACCAAAGGGACATGTGAATGTTGTCTTCTCTTGGTCTTCTGGGGCGATTGGTATTTGAAAGTATCCCGAGTAACCATCCAAAAAGCAGTAGTAAGCACGACAAGCTAGTCTTTCCAACATTTGATCCATGAAAGGGAGTGGAAAATGATCCTTCCTTGTAGCAGAATTGAGCTTCCTATAATCGAAGCACACTCTCCATCCATTCTGAAGTCTTTGAGGAACTACGTCTCCATCCTTATTTTCCACAACAGTGAATCCAGATTTCTTGGGTACTACTTGGACAGGGCTAACCCACTTACTATCTGAAATAGCGTAAATGAGCCCAGCTCCTAATAGTTTAAGAACTTCTTCCATAACTACTTCATTCAAATTTGGATTTAACCTTCTTTGTGGTTGCCTTACTGGAGCAGCATCGTCTTCCAAACGAATCCTATGCATGCAAACAGAAGGACTAATCCCCTTTATATCAGCAATCGTCCATCCCAAAGCTTCTTTGTACTTCTTCAAGATTCTGATTAACTCTTCCTCTTGATCTTCAGTCAATTTGCTTGACATGATTGCAGGGAGTGTTTCCTTGTCTCCAAGAAAAACATATTTCAAGTCTTCAGGCAATGGCTTCAATTTGACTTCTGGAGGCTTAACAACAGAGGGTGGAGGTATTTCCTTAGGTTCCAACCGAATGTAGGAAATTGATTCACTTTCTTTTGGAAGTACTTTCAAGTCATTTATGGCGTTTATCACTTCACCCTTCAAATTCATCTTGACTTCTTTGACCTCGGTCTCGTACAAGCTATTTGTGATGACTGTCTCTAATTCATCTTCTTTGTTGAGTGAATTAACCTGTTCAACAAGGAGATCAACTTCATTAGTGACAGAAATAGATTGTTCTTTAATAGGGTATTTCATATCTTTATACATATCAAACTCAATTACTTCCCTATCAAATTCAAGTCTGAGAATTCCATCATGAACATCAATCTTAGTTCTTACAGTGGTTAAGAAAGGTCTTCCCAATAACAATGGTGTAGAAGAATCGGCATCTTCCCTTCTTATAATATAACAATCTGTAAGGAAAATGAGCGTATCCACCTGCACTAAGACATCTTTAACCAATCCTTCAGGATAAAAGTTAGATCTATCAGCCAATTGATTGATGATATTTGACTCAATTAAAGGATCTAGATCTAATTGAAGATAAATAGAATATGGCATGATATTAATTGAAGAACCTAAGTCACAAATTGCTTTCACAGTCATATTGCCTCCTATACTGCATGGAATAGTAAATGCTCCTAAGTCTTTGCATTTAATAGGCAATTTCCTTTGAAAAGCATTAAACTTTCATTCATGCATACCATTTCATTATCTTTCAATCTTCCCTTATCATCACTTAATTGCTTAAGAAAAGTTGCGTACCTTGGCACTTGCTCGATTGAAGCTACTAAAGGAATATTTACCTTTGTTCCACGGAATGAATCCAATAGATTTTCCTCCACACATCCTTTTTGTCTTTGCATGAACAATTGAGGATAGGGTGAAGGACAATTATTGGGTTGCATTGTTTCCTTTGATTTCTTCTTCCTCCTTGGTGGATCTTGATCTGGGAAATGAGGTTAAGTTCGTTTCAAAGTCTAACTTTTCTTCACTCTCACTCTTCACAGAATTCTCCTCATCATTTGGCATTTGCACATAGGATGTGATAATCGGTGATGGTTTCATTTCAAGGGTAGGAAGGACTGGTTTCATTTCAAGGGTAGGAAGAAGGAAATGAGGTGTTTGACGACTCCATCTCTTTCTTTACCTTAAGTTGCTTGTCTTCCATTCCCAACGAATTGATTCCATATCTTTGAGCATGGTTTTATCCTTGGTCAACCTCCATGTTGTCCTCTTGTCCTTGAGCCACGTTCACAGATGTTTGAAAGAATGATTGTTGGTGATGATTCACTCCTTGGTTTGCCATCATAAAGCACAACAAATTGGCAAATGTGTCTTGTTGATCAGCAACTTGTTTGCTAAGCAACTGATTGTTGGTTGTGAGTGCTTGTACCACTTCTTTCAGTTCTTTCACCTCTTTGTGTATCGGTGATTCAGGCTCTGGCTCCTTAGGCTTGAGAATCTCTTCTGATGTGCTAAATTGATGAATGTTTTCTGTCATGATGTCGAGCAGCTTCCTAGCTTCCTTGGGTGTCTTGAATGTCAAGCTACCACCACTTGTTGCATCAATGTAGACTCGATCTTTATAAGACAATCCATCATAGAACTGTCGTATCAAGAGTTCCTCGCCTATATTGTGGTAGGGGCAACTTTTACAAATCTTGTTTTACCTTTTCCAATATTGATACCACTTCTCCTTAGGTAGTTGTCGACAAGAATTGATTTTGCTTCTGACGTCAGCATGTTTGACTTCTGGAAAGTATTGGTTCAAGAAAGCTCTCTCCATTTCCTTCCAAGAAGTAATTGATTTTGACGGAAGACTCCAAAACCATTCTTTCGCTTTACCCTCCAAGGTCATTGGAAAACTCGAAGTTTTGCTTGCTCTTGAGGCATCTTCGTAATCATAGCACACTTGATTATGAAATCTTGCAAATACTCATGAGGATTTTCATGGGATTCTCCATGAAAAGTTGGTAGCAGACGGACCACTCCTGGCTTTAATCCGTAGGAGAAATCTTCTAGATAATCAATCTATGGGGATTTCATTTCACAGTTGAAATTCAGCTCCCTCAAAGTAAGTGATTGTTCCATTGAATTTTCCTACAAATCAAAGATGATCAAATGTAAAAGTAAAAGCAAAAATAAAAGAAAAACAACTATTTACTAATAACACAATCTAAAAACAAAGAAATTAAAAGCACACTCTCCCCGGCAACGGCGCCAAAATTGTGATCGGTCGTTGATCAAATCACAAGATAATTCCCCACAAACCAATAACTACTAGATAGGGCAAGTAGGGGTCGAGTCCACAGGGAGGGAGGATAATTTCTTCACTAATCAATTATGTTAAAAAGAGTAATTTTGAAAAAAGAGATTTTGGTGATTTTAAATTAAAACTAACAAAACAAATTAAGAGCAAAGTAAATTGAGTATTTAACTATGTAAAACAACCCTCCAATACAGAATCTATTTCACTCTTGACAATATTAACATGGATCATCGACACAAAATATAAATTCGATATTAATTGCCAATCAATTAAGCATCATAAATCATTCCAAAGTAGTATATATCCTAAGACGT
>AWWV01015562.1:0-15535 GCA_001974805.1 Corchorus capsularis | reverse complement strand
TAAAGAGAAAAGGTGGCTATTTATACTAGAGACTTAGGGCTAACTTAACCTAGGACAAGATAGTAATTTAAGCTCATTAAACCACCTTTAATTTGGTTTAAAGTCGTCCTACAGGTCTGGGCTATCCCTTAGCACCGAATTAGGGTTTATCGAATCATCTTGGGCTTGATTCTTGGGCTTTTCAAAGTCCAGCATATCTGCAGAAACTTCAGGGGCATTTTCGTCCACGATAACAGCAAAACTGGGCTTCGAGCAAAACATGAAAATTGTAGCTCTCGAAGTTAGCTTTCCAGCGGTTACTCATATGCCTGAAACGGAGCTCTGGATCAAAAGTTATGGTCAAAATACAGAAGGGTCACCAAATCTGGAAACAATTGAAGAAGCTTCAAGGTGAAGGCACACAAGGCAGCTGGGTGGCGCGCGCATGGCATGCTACCCGACTCCCCCTGGGCGCCCATGTGGTATGCTTGTGCGCCCAGGTCGTTGGCCTCAGCACCCATGTCGCCAGCGCCCATGTGCTTGCCGGTGGCATGTCTCGACTCCAGCTGGGGGCCCATGTGGTATGCTTGGCGCCCCATGTGGTGTGCCTCGCAACCCATGTCCTCCAGTGCTATGACACTTCTTGACATGTCTTCTTGACTTGAATTTCAACTTTGCTCATTTGCTTCAAACTCTTGAAAATCAATCTTATGATGATAAAATTGACTCTTCAAGCTCTTCAATCACGATCATATTGGCTCCATTCTTCCTCCAAATTGTCCTTGGAAAATATTTGTGTAAATAATCATCCAAAAAGACTCCATAAAGGCACAAAAGTGGTGATTTTGCACTTTTCTTCCCTTTACCAAATACAAGGCGTAATCAAGCATAAAATACCCAAAAAGCATAGGATAATTACCATAAAAAGATTCATAATTTTGGTCCGATCACATATCGAACTCAATTACTTACCTATCAAATTCGAGGCTAAGAATTCCATCATGAACATCGATCTTGGTTCTTGCAGTGGTTAAGAAAGGTCTTCCCAATAACAATGGTGTATCAGAAGAATCGACATCTTCCCTTCTTATAATATAGAAATCTGTAAGGAAAATGAGCTTATCCACCTGCACTAAGACATCTTTAACCAATCCCTCAGGATAAATGTTAGATCTATCGGCCAATTGAATGATGATATTTGACTCAATTAAAGGATCTAAATCTAATTGAAGATAAATAGAATATGGCATGATATTAATTGAAGAACCTAAGTCACAAATTGCTTTCACAGTCATATTGCCTCCTATACTACATGGAATAGTAAATGCTCCTAAATCTTTGATTTTTTCTTCCTCCTTGGTGGATCTTGAGCAGTTGTTGGATTTGAAATTAAGTTTGCTCCAAAGTCTAGCTTTTCTTCCTCCTCACTCTTCACAGAATTCTCCTCATCGTTTGGCATTTGCACATGGGGCATGACAATTGGTGATGGTTTCATTTCAGGGGTAGTAAGTACTGGTTCAACTAATGATGTAGAAGAAGGAAATGAGGTGTTTGATGACTCCATCTCTTTCGTTACCCTAGGTTGCTTGTCTTCCATTCCCATTGAATTGATCCCATATCTTGGAGCATGGTTTAATCCTTTGTCAACCTCCATATTTTTCTCTTGTCCTTGAGCCACGTTCAAAGATGTTTGCAAGAATGATTGTTGATGATGATTCACTCCTTGATTTGCAATCATAAGACGCATGAAATTGACAATAGTATCTTGTTGGTCAGCAATTTGCTTGCTAAGCAACTGATATACTTTGTCCTTTTCTGTTATGAGTGATTGCACCACTTCTTTCATTTCTTTCATCTCTTTGTGTATTGATGATTCAGGCTCTGGCTCCTTAGGCTTGAGATTCTCTTCTGATATGCTAATAAATGTTTTCTGCCATAATGTCGAGCAGCCTCCTAGCTTCCTTGGGTGTTTTGAGTGTCAAGCTACCTCCACTTGTTGCATCAATGTAGACTCGATCTTCATAAAATAATCCATCATAGAACTATCGTATCAAGAGTTCCTCGCCTATGTTGTGGTAGGGGCAACTTTCACAAATCTTGTTGTACCTTTTCCAATATTGAAACCACTTCTCATTACGTAGTTGGTGACAAGAATTGATCTTGCTTCTGACGTCAGCACGTTTGGCTTCTGGAAAGTATTGGTTCAAGAAGGCTCTCTCCATTTCCTTCCAAGAAGTAATCGATTTTGACGGCAGACTCCAAAACCATTCTTCCGCTTTACCTTCCAATGTAAATGGAAAAGCTCGAAGCCTTGCATGCTCTCTAGGCATCCTAAACATAGCACACTTGATGATGAAACGTCGCAAATGCTCATGAGGATTTTCATGGGGTTCCCCATGAAAAATTGGTAGCATACGGACCACTCCAGGCTTTAACTCGTAGGACAAATCTTCTGGATAATCAATGCAATGGGGCTTCAATTCACAGTTGAAATTCAACTCCCTTAGAGTAAGTGATTGCTCCATTAAATTTTCCTACAAATCAAAGGTGATCAAGTGTAAAAGTAAAAAGGAAAAATAAAAAGAAAAACAAGTATTTACAAATAACACAATCTAAAGGTAAAGAAATTAAAAAGCACACTCCCCCCGGCAACGGCGCCAAAATTGTGATCGGTCGTTGATCAAATCACAAGATAATTCCCCACAAACCAATAACTACTAGCTAGGGCAAGTAGGGGTCGAATCCACAGGGAGAGAGGATAATTTCTTCACTAATCAATTATGTTAAAAAGAGTAATTTGAAAGAAGAGGTTCTAGTAATTCTAAATTAAAACTAACAAAACAAATTAAGAGCAAGTAAATTGAGTAATTAACTATGTAAAACAAACCTCCAATATAGAATCTATTTCACCCTTGACAAGATTAACATGGATCATCGACACCAAACATGAATTTGATATTAATTGTCAATCAATCAAGCATCATAACTTATTCCAAAGTAGTATATATCCTAAGACGTAGGCTTCAACTTTCCTTAGAACAAAATAATCCCCCTAACATCTTAAACAACTCCACTTGAATAATTGGTATAGGAACAGACGTGATGCTAATTCCAACATGCTAAGAAGATTGACCCGTATCTCGCTGACAATTAACCTCTAATGTTATAATCTATGGTTTCAGCCCTTCATATAATAAGCATTAGGTTTTATTAATCCACATGCATGATAAATCAATACCAAACTTGCCTACATCAATTTCCATCTCGGCCTAAAGATTTCAACAAGGTTTGATATCCCATTGAACCTAGGACTCCTAGAATTACAATTGTTACTTGGACCAATTTTAGCTTGACTCAAGCTACTTAAATAACTTTAGCATTTATATCATCAAGATAAGTAGGCCTCCAAATCCATCAAAATATAAATACATAAAATAAAGCGCAGAGATAAGAAACATATTCAAGTGGAAATCAAATTATCAAGAAAAAAAGTCTCCCCATAAATTAAATGTCAAAAGATCAATAAGATTCTACATTGAAGAAATAAAAGATTAGCTACTCATGAATTGAGTAGCCATCAAAAGGAATAGAAAAACCTAAGTATGGCCGACAGCTCCTTGCTCCAATCTTCAATCAAATTCGCCAACTCCTTTTTCTAGAGAGAAAAGGTGACTATTTATTCTAGAGACTTAGGGTTAACTTAAACTAGGACAAGATAGTAATTTAAGCTCATTAAACCACCTTTAATTGGGTTTAAAGTCGTCCTCCAGGTCTGGGCTAACTTTTAGTACCGAATTAGGGTTTATGCTATCATCTTGGGCTTGGTTCATGGGCTTTCCAAGGTCCAGCATGTTTGCAGAAACTTCAGGGGCATTTTCGTCCATGATACCGGCAAAACTGGGCTTCGACCAAAACATGAAAGTCGTAGATCTTGAAGTCAGCTTTTCAAAGGCTACTCATACGCCTCAAACGGAGCTCTGGATCAAACGTTATGGCCAAAATACAGAAGGGTCGCCAAATCTGGAAAGAAGTGAAGAGGCTTCAAGGTGAAGACACGCGGAGTGCTTGCTGGTGCGCGTGCATGGCTGGCCCCGACTCCCCCTGGGCGCCCATGTCGCAGGCCTGAGTGCCCAGGGCGTTGCTCTCAGGCCCCAGGTCTCCTGCGCCCATGCTGGTGCTGGTGACTCGTCCGACTAACGCTGGGGGCCCATGTGGTATGCTTGGCGACCCATGTACTCCAGTGCTATGACACTTCTTGACATGTGTTCTTGCCTTGAATTTCAACCTTGTTCCTTTGCTTCTAACTCTTGAAAATCAGTCTTATGATGATAAAATTGACTCTTCAAGCTCTTCAATCACGATCATATTGGCTCCATTCTTCCTCCAAATTGTCCTTGGAAAATATTTGTGTAAATAATCATCCAAAAAGGCACAAAAGTGGTGGTTTTGCACTTTTCTTCCCTTTAACACCTATAAAAACAAATATACCAAATACAAGGCGTAATAAAGCATAAAATACCCAAAAAGCATAGGAAAATGATCATAAAAAGATGCATAATTTTGGTCCGATCAGTTCTATTTTTAGTTGTGAATAAATAGAAAAAGGCATAATGTTAATTGGAGATCCAAATTCACACATTGCATTTTCTATCTTATTCTTTCCTATATTACAAGGAATAGAAAAAGATCCTAAATCTTTGCATTTATGATGTAGTTTTCTCTAATAAGTAGCAGATATGAATCATTCATGCAAGCAAATTTTTCAGAAAACTTACACTTATTGGTGCATAATTCTTTAAGAATAGAAGCATACCTGGGTACTTTTTCAATTGCAGTAACTAAAGGAATGTTTACATCTAATTTTCGAAGTGAATTGAGTTGATTTGCAAACCTTAGAGGAAACGGTGGTGGACGTTTAATGGTCTCCATCTCTTTCATCCCTTCGAATCTTGATCGAAGTCGAGAAGCTTTTGGCAATGAAGTAGGATGTTCCTTCTTGCTTTTGGCCGAAATCTCCTCATCTCTTGGCAATTGCTCATGGGATATAGCAGCAGGTGATGATATTGAAAGTGGAGATAGAATATCTGGCAATTCTATCTTTTGTTCATACCGCTGTTGAGTTCCTTCAATTGAATTGACTCCATACCCTTGTGTCTTATTCAATCCACTTTATGCTCTTTCACACATCCTTGAGCTATACATGAAGGTAGCTGCATGAACTTTTGCAAAAACATGGTTATCATGTTCGTAAACATCTTCACTAAATCCCCTTGTTGAGCAGCTATCGAATTGACAGTTGCTTCTAGGTTATTTAGTCGTTCATTCTCTGGCTCAGATGACTCAGATGACATGGTTTCATTAGTGGAATTGAACTGGTATATGATTTCAGTCATAGTGTTGAGCAGGTTCCTTGCTTCTTCTTGGGGCTTTAAGTGTAAGACTACCTCCACTAGTAGCATCAATATAGCTTCGATCTTCATAGAAGAGCCCATCATAAAAGTGTTGAATTAAGAGTGCTTCAGTCAAGTTGTGGTAGGGACAACCTGCACAGATCTTGTTATACCTTTCTTACTATTGGTGCCACTTTTCGCTTGGTAACTGTTTACAAGTGTTTATTTTTCTTCTGACATCAGCACGCTTTGCTTTTGGAAACTACTTGTTCAAAAATACTGTCTCCAATTCCTTCCAAGAAGTTATGGATCTTGGTGGCAGACTTATAAACCAGTCTCTTGCTTTCCCTTCCAATGTGTTGGGAAAAGTTCGAAGCTTTGCTTGTTCTTCAGGCATCCCAGTGATTGTAGCACACTTTATGAAGAAACTTTGTAGATGCTCATGAGGATTCTCATGAGATTCTCCTTGAAAAATCGGCAACATACGTATCACTCCTGACTTTAATTTGTAGGACATATCCATCGGTGGCACTTCATAATTGAAATTCAGCTCCCTTAACGAACGTGATTGCCCCATTGGATTTTCCTACAAAACAAAGATGATCAAGTGCAAATCAAATAGAAAAAGAAATAAAACACAATCTCCCCCGCAACGGCGCCAAAATTTATGATCGGTCGTCAGGAAATTATAAAAATAATCCGAACAATTACTAAATAAAAATAGCTAGGGCAAGTAGGGGTTGAATCCACAGAGAGATAGGTTATTCTTCTTTTTCTAATTAATTAGCTCAAAAACAAAGAAACAAAATATAGAGAATTTTGAAAGTAGAATTAAAAACTCTAAATTAAATCAAAACAAATAATTAAAATTAACTAAGAAAGCAATCAAGAAAATTAAAGAAAACAATCAATCAGAAAGCAGTGAATAAATTGAGAAAGCAATTAAAATTAAGTAAACCCTCCAACATAGAATTAATATCCCTCTTGACAAAAATAACATGGATCATTGATATCTAATAATTATGAAAACAATGGATAACTTGTTTGGAATTAAATCCTAAATTGCCTTAATTAGATAAGATTTCCTTTTCATACTTAAAATTTGATAAGAAGAAAACATTAAAAACTAGTAATTTATGAACAAGCACAACAAGCAATAATTTACCCATTGATTCTTAAATCCCTTGGAAGGAAGTGTTAATTCTCCTCCAATTGCTACAAACAATTAAATCTGAAGTGTTAATTCTGGACTCAATTTAGCTAATGTTAACTTAATTTATCTGTAGGTTATCTTATGATAGGACTCTAGGTCGATCTAGCCCTTAACTTGGTCTCCATGTTGGCTTAAAAGTCTTCCTAGGCCGAAATTAAGGTAAAAATTGTTGGTCCACTCAGATGTGCTAGAGGGGGGTGAATTGCACTTTATCGAAATTTTTGAGTTCTCTGAAAAAGCGTTAAAGACACTAGTTCAGAGTTGAGTAAAGTCACTAATGCAAAGCAGAGAAATAAACATTAAGTAAAAGCAAGTGAAAGTATAAAGGCTAAATATAAAGACGTTAACAGTTGAATAGTGGAAAATCAAAGAGAGTAAGAGAGGATAAAACTGGAACGATAAAGGAAATGATGGAAGAATGGAGACACGTCGATTTATAGAGGTTCGGCCTTCCACACCTACGTCCTCTACCTTGGATACCCTACCAAGGATTTTAAAATCCACTAATCAGTGAAGTTAATCTGGTCTTCACAACACCTTTTTACAATCCCAAAACTTCAAACCCAAAGCTTTGACACCGAGTGCAAACCCACACTCATAACAATCCCTAGTGCACAACCCGCACTTGATACACCAAGAAATCGAAACAGAAAGTGTTGAAAATGATCCTTGAAGATCTGAATACACAAGATAAGTCATAATAGAGTCTAAACATATGAACTTTAAGAACAAAGACTGAGATCCAAGCAACAAAAAAAAATCAGAGAGATTAATAAGCTTGGACTGCTTGGAATTTGAAAATCTGGAGTTTGTGAGCTAATAGACTTTCAAAAATGCTCCTTAACATTTTCACAACAGTTAGATTTGAGTTTAAATAGCCCAGGTAGCAAATTAGCCGTTATCGGGTCAAATTCAAACCATTTGCCCATTATTTTGTCGTTTTGTCGCGTTAGGCTGTTGACAGCTTCAACGTGTCCGTACAACGTTGACGTCTTTAGCGTGTCCGTACTGTTTGTCGTCTAGCTGCTAGTCGCTTTAATCTCCAGATAATTAATCACACTAATGTCTTCCAGTCTTCTTCCAACTTCAAAATTCAGTCTTGACTTTTACATTCTTCATGTGCTCTGACTTAATCATGCTTCTTCAAATACGTGCTTTGCTTTCTGAAATTGATGCCTTTAGGTTCCACATGACCTTCTTCTTGAAATGTTGAATTGTTCAAGTGCTCAAGGCTTCATGGCATTCTCATACTTTAGCGTCATTGATGAAGCTTTCTTTAAATCTTCAATCTTCAACTTTTACTTGACCTAAACTTGCTTCATATGTTCTGCCTTCGTAAGGGTTTTCATGTAAATTTTTATTAGCTTGACTTGACCCTTGGAATTTTTCGAATCTTCAAGCAAGAATATTCCCAATGCTAATTGTCTTGTGCCATCTCACTGTGATAGTCTCATTAATTATCTTCCAGTGCTAGATACAACCTTTCTCAATTAAAGGTACTATTGCACACTCACAAGATTCATTATTCATCATACTTGGCTTATTTTGTTATCATCAAAAACATGTGGGTTCAACAAAAATCGGATCCTGGAAAATTCTGGTATCGTTCAGAGACTTTGACAGCAATTTCGGGCTTGAAGATGACAGAACTGGGCTTCGAGCAAGGAAAATTTGTAGATCTCGGAGTCCTCTTTCCAACGCCTACTTACATGCATTTTTTGGAGGTCTAGATCAAAAGTTATGGCCTTTTTACCGAGACTGTGCAGAATCCTAATCCAACTAGGACTAGTATTGTGGGAATTGAATATTTCCTTGGGCTTGTACGACACTGATGCCCCAAGGGCTTATCATGGCTTAGAAGAGCACATTGTTGGAGCTAATGAAGATCATGTCTTGGATTTACATGGAGATGTCATGAATGCAAGCTTGGAGGAGCATGGAGTTGGAAGCATCGCATGTGACCGGTCATTTCTTGGAGAAGCCGCGCAACACCGGCACATGACCGGACACATGACCGGACATCGCATGCGACATCGCAAGGAGCAATCGGCCACAACCGGCCAACGCATGAGGCACCAATCGGCGACAACCGGCCATCGCATGGGCCATCCGGGCAGAACCGGCCATTTGATCCTTTAGCCATTCCGCAAGGTCCAATGACAAGGGCTCGGGCTAAAAGGTTCAAGGAAGCTTTATTGGGCTTTGTTAGATCTCATCTTGGAGGTTTGGAGTCCATTGAAGAACAATTGGAGAGCATTGAAGTTGACATCACCAAGAATATTCCCATCGATTCCAAGATATTCACCTTACTTGAAATCGATGATCATTAGTTCTTATGTTGTGTAATTCGGCCACATGGGCCTTTATTCTATCTTAGATTAGTTATTTATTTAGTCTAGAAGACATTGGGTTGGGCCTTGTTTGACTAAGTCCAATCCTTGCTTAATTAAGTTATGTATTTACTTTTCCTAGTAAGACAAGGAGTAGGTAATTTCCTTGATCCTTCCTTTTATGTATACCGCCCTTATAGGATTAGGAGTTGGTATGTTATGCGCCAACCCCTCCCTTATATAAGGGCTCTTTTATCTCTTGAAAACATAAGTTGAGTTGATTAATAAAGTTGAGGATTATTTTCCCAAATTGATTATCTTAGCTTCATTGTTCTAGTTTGAGCAAACTTAGGGTTCTTCAATCTTATAGACTCCTAGCAAACAATTAGGTTGTGATTGCTTAATTGTTTGTGAATCTTGTGATCTTAGGTGTTCAATTGCAGGTCGAATTGAGGGTCTAAGGCCGACGAACGAAGGAGGATTTGCTTAGTGAAGATTGTCGACATACTCATCTAGAAGTTTGGTGATTCAAGTTGATCTTAGGCGGGTCTCTAAGGTGGATTTGGACCGATATACAACTAGATTCGTATCAGACACTAATTGGGATTTTAACTCTAATTGTGGGTTTATATGGGCGGAGTATTATCCCATGTAAAATATCCATAATTCCATGTCTTCAGGTTTCTTCATAGCTTGTCTTCATTCCTTTGCGATTTAATCTCGATTTTCAATTCTTGCTTCTTGAAATAATTCTTCAAATTATCTTCAATAAATCTTCAATCACGAACTTCGAATCTTCAGATCTTTACTCAAAATTATTTTGCTCATATCTGTGTCAAAAATCATCAAAATAGCTCCAAAAATAGTGAAAAATTAGTAAGTTTCCACTTTTCATCTCTTAAAGACTCAAAAACACAAATATTAACAAAATAAGACATATTACAGCATAAATTCATCCAAAAACATAAGAAAATATCCATAAAAATAGAGTTGTTTTTGGTTCAATCAATATTACCAAGTCATAAATTGAGAGAATTATCAGAGATGAAAGAGAAAATCATCAGTAACATTTATCTAGGAGATAATTAGTGATATTATTTAATTATGTTGATTAATCTTGTATCTACGAGTTATCTCCATGTATGAGGTTTAGTTATAAATAGGCTACTGATCGGTCGTTGATCAAATCACAGGATAATTCCCCACAAACCAATAACTACTAGCTAGAGCAAGTATGGGTCGAATCCACAGGGAGAGAGGATAATTTCTTCACCAATTAATTATGTTAAAAGAGTAATTTGAAAGAAGAGATTTTGGGTAATTCTTAATTAAAACTAACAAAGTAAATTAAAAACAAAGTAAAATGAATAATCAACTGTGTAAAACAAGCCTCCAATATAGAATCTATTTCACCCTTGACAAGATTAACATGGATCATCGACACAAAACATGAATTTGATATTAATTGCCAATCAATTAAGCATCATAAATTATTCCAAAGTAGTATTTATCCTAAGACGTAGGCTTCAACTTTCCTTAGAACAAAATAATCTCCCTAATATCTTAAACAACTCCACTTGAATAATTGGTATAGGAACAGACGTAATGCTAGTTCCAACATGCTAAGAAGATTAACCCGCATCTCGCTGACAATTAATCCCTAATATTCTAATTTCAGATCTATTTCAACCCTTAGAACACGCATTAAGTTTAACTTGTCCACATGCATGATAAATCAATACCAAACTTGTCTACATCAATTTCCATCTCGGCCTAAAGATTTCAACAAGATTTGATATCCCATTGAACCTAGGACTCCTAGAATTACAATTGTTACTTGGACCAACTTTAGCTTGACTCAAGCTACTTGAATCTAATTTTAGCATTCATATTATCAAGATAAGTAGGCCTCCAAATCCATCAAGACATGAACACATAAAAGGAAGTATAGAGATAAAATCCATATTCAAGTAGAAATCAAATTATTAAGAACAAAAGTCTCCCCATAAATTAAATGTCAAAAGATCAATAAGATTCTACATTGGAGAAATAAATATTAGCTACTCATGAATTGAGTAGCCATCAAAAGAAAAAGGAATAGAAAAGCCTAAAGTATGGCCGGCGGCTTCCTTAGTTCCAATCTCCAATCTAATTCTTCCAACCTCCCTTTTTTCTAGAGAGAAAAGGTCGCTATTTATACTAGAGACTTAGGGCTAACTTAACCTAGGACAAGATAGTAATTTAAGCACATTAAACCACCTTTAATTGGGTTTAAAGTCGCCCTACAGGTTTGGGCTATCCCTTAGTACCGAATTAGGGTTTATCATGTCATCTTGGGCTTGATTCATGGGCTTTCCAAGGTCCATCATGTCTGCAGAAACTTCAGGGGCATTTTCATCCGCGATAACGGCAAAACTGGGCTTCGACCAAAACACGAAAGTTGTAGATCTTAAAGTCAGCTTTCCAACCCTTACTCATTTGCCTCATTCGAAGTTCTGGATCAAATGTTATGGCCAAAATACAAAAGGGTCGCTAAATCTGGAAACAAGTGAAGAGGCTTCAAGGTGAAGACACACAGGGCTGTTGGGTGATGCGCGCGCGGCATGGCCCCCGACTCCGCCTGGGCGCTCATGTCGCAGGCTTGAGCGCCCAGGGCGTTGGTATAAGGCCCCAGGTCTCCTGCGCCCATGTTGGTGCTGGTGGCATGTCTCGACTAGCGCTGGGCGCCCATGTGGTATGCTTGGCACCCCATTTGGTTTGCCTCGCGACCTATGTACTCCAGTGCTACGACGCCTCTTGACATGTCTTCTTGCCTTTAAATTCAACCTTGCTCCTTTGCTTCAAACTCTTGAAAATCAATCTTATGATGATAAAATTAACTCTTCAAGCTCTTCAATCACGATCATATTGGCTCCATTCTTTATCCAAAATGTCCTTGGAAAATATTTGTGTAAATAATCATCCAAAAAGGTACCAAAGAGGCACAAAATTGGTGATTTTGCACTTTTCTTCCCTTTAACACCTATAAACACAAATATACCAAATACAAGGCGTAATCAAGCATAAATATTCAAAAATCATAGGAAAATGACCATAAAAAGATGCATAATTTTGGTCTGATCATATTTCCCCCACACTTAAGTTTTGCTAGTCCCTAGCAAACTAGTGTACTTTTCTCAAAAGAAAGGCTAAACAATTTCAATTGCACATACATATCAATAGATAATCTAACCATGAAGTCAAGAGAGCAAAGAATAATGAGAATATTTAATCTCAAAATCAAGCAATAACAAGTATCATCATTCTTAAGTAAACATAATAAGAGAAGTTCAATTCACTTACCATCCTCTTCTTCACATGACCATCACTAACTATAAGCTTGTGTATACATCTGTTTCCAAAGAAAAAGTACTATCATGGATATTAATCAAGATTAGGATGGGTTTAGAAAAGGCGACTCACTTTAAAGAGACAAGGTTACCAACCTTGGAAGTGTCCATGGTTTGGGGCTACTAGCTCCCTTTATTTTTAAGGTTGCTAACACTCATTTTTATAAGAGGGACAATATTTCCTCAATTCCATGCCTCTTATCCTCTTTCCAAGGGTTACTAACTCCTTTTGTTAAACAAAAGAGTGACAACAATGGGTTTTTTTTTACATAAACAAAAATACCTCTTCTCCTCCCTTCATGAAAACACTTCTTTCCTAAAGATGTAGCTACCCTTACTACCCCCACACTTATGTCTTGACATATCCATGACATACCTTCATATTTGTAATCAAGAATCAACACAAGTTCTAGAAGTAATAAGTCATGAAAGCATTGGATAATTCTAAGAAATCAAATGCATGCTAAAACTTAATCAAAGATTAAAGCATTTGTAACATTCTAAGCATCAATCTTTCACAATCAAACCAACCACTTAACATGTATATAACAATTAAAATCAAATTTTCCATAATTTCAAGAGATAAGGAACTACCTAACCATTCCTAAAAACTAATCCTAAAGTTGATACTAAAACTAAACATGCAAAAATTATTCCACTTTCGTAGGTGTACGACGGCACTTAGCTCGGGACGCAAGCCATTTCAACCTAAGACCGAAGGGGTACTTAGGAGGTGTTATGTCACCTGAGGGTTTACTTAACTAGAACGATACCCACAAACATTTTTTATTATTTAAAATTAAAAGAACTAAGTAACTAAGTAAACTTAAGATGACTAATATATTAAGCATTCACCTATCTCCTCCCCCACACTTAAACTCAACATTGTCCTCAATGTGAAAGTAAACAACAAATCAAACAAATAAAGGTTGCTTGCGAGAATGAAATTAAAGGTTGAGCGGCATACCTTGTATGGTTGATGAAGTTACAACTTAGACTTAAAAACAATAATGAAATTAAAAGGGAAAAAGGGAAAGGGATAAACTTAATTGTCTTATTGATAGAAAAATAAAAACATGCTTAAAATAAATAACTACTACCTAAGTGCATAAAAGTAAAATTAAAATTTCTAAGAGCTAAGTTCAATCAATAGGCTCGTCAATAGCCTTCTCCATAAGCTCAACAAATTCCTCCAAGCTTTGGACAATACCATTGAGTTCCTCTTGAATTTGCAACACACGATCACGTATGCTTTTGATCTTTATGAAAACAGGATGAGTGGTTGACTCTTTTCGTTCCTCCTCTTGCTCAACTTCCTCTTCATCATCCTTGGACTTACAATTTAGGTCTAAACTTGAGTTAGATTCAAAAGAAATTGAAACAAATGACTTTTCTTTTACCTCTTCGACCTTGGCAAGGTTGGTCATGAAAGGCATAGGCGATGGTGCTCTCTCAACCCTACATAGAGTAGCAACAAGTGGTGGTCGCACATGAGTGTGGTGAGAGGAAGATGCGGCATAGGTGTTGTATGGAGCATAGCGGCTCGGTATGGGTGGAGGGCAGTATGAAGGGCGATAGGGTTTTCTTCCACAACCATCAATGCGCGGCAAATTACTCCATGGTGCAGGCCTTGCTCCCATCCATGGCTTGGATCTTCTTGAAGGTCCTCTTGCATAATTGTAACGAGGTTGTCCAAAGCGAGGTCTTTCTCTAGAGAAAAACTTAACATTAGGCATGCCATCATCATCAATTTCGGCATTCTCCCTTTTCACTTGCTCCTTATATGCGGCCTTGACCTTCCTCCACATGGCTTGAGAGAACATTCGAGCTTTAAAACCGGGCTTGGAAGCCACATCTTCGGCGGGAAGGTTGTCCACCATAGCAAGGATCTCGCAACAATCCTCTCTTGTGAATCGGCCTTCGAAATTCTCATCATACAAGCTCCCATAGTCCTTGAATTGAGCTCTCAAAGCTTCAAATTGCTCTTCAAAATCAGCCATGTTGCTATGTGTGTGTCGACAAAAACAAGTGAGCAAAAGAAAAATTTAACAAATCTACACAACTCCAAACGACACTATGTTAGTTTCTCAACTCAATTCTTTCAAATTTAAAACAAATATGCAAATTGAAAACTTAATATCTAAAGAATAAATCTGGAAAATTAAATTCAAAAAGAAAAGAAGAGAGTTTACCTCTAAGGCCGGCGGTGGTGATGTGAAGAAAATAAAGGGGTAGAACTCCCTTTATATAGTGAATTAATCCTAGGTCTAGAATAATTTAACCTAAACTTGGAGATTAAGTAAAGGAACTTACCTAGGAAACATCTAAAAATAGTCCAAACTTGATTTGGAAAGGAGAAAATTCGGATTAAGGTAGCTTAGGATCGAAATCCTAGTCCAATTTGGAATTGGGGTTGTGCTGACAAACCGTCAGGATGTGGGCTGGGGGCTGTGCGATTCGGCATGGGCGCTGAGGCTTACGGCCTGGGCGCCCAGCGGCAGTCAGGCTCCAGGCCTGCTGGGGCCTGGTGCGCTGTCGCCTGGGCGCTTGGGCAATTTGCCTAGGTGCCCAGCGGCAGTCGAGCCCTAGCTCGCTTAGTGCTGCGGCCTTGTCAACATGGGTTCTCAATGCATTGACATGGGTTCTTAGTTATTTTATATGGGTCCCCATGTAATTGCACATCTACAATTCCTACTTTTACTTAATACAAAAATGTAAATTCAATTAAAATCATAATCAAAGTTTGAATATACTTCCCTTGCTTCCTTGGTGTGGCTTAGGTCTTAGAACCCTACAAAAACGAAAAATCACAAAGTACAAAAACATGAAAATTAAAGGTTAGTCAAATTAAATTGGGTTGCCTCCCAATAAGCGCTTGTTTAAAGTCATTAGCTTGACTTTCCCAATGTTACTCTTCAAAAGGAAGGTAAATTGGATCTTCCAAGCTTATTTTCTCAATCCAATATCTTTGCTCTCACTCAAAGAATGGTTTGAGACGTTGTCCATTAACTTTGTAGATCTCAGAATCACCAATTTTGCGTATGTCGACGGCTCCACTTGGATAGACTTTGACAACTTCATAAGGTCCACGCCATCTTGATTGTAGCTTACCAAGGAATAGCTTCAATTTGCTATAGTATAAATGAACCTTTTGCCCTTCATGAAAACTCTTGTGTAGAATTCCTCGATCATGAATTGCTTTGGTCTTTTCCTTATAGATCCTTACGCTCTCAT
>AWWV01015560.1:0-17861 GCA_001974805.1 Corchorus capsularis | reverse complement strand
TTAAGAAACAAATAAATATTAAAGATTGAATGATAATGAGAATATTTTCTAAATCTTGCCAAATTGTGGGAGATTTAGAAGATATAAAAGGAAATATAATCAAAATTAAATAAAAGTAATAATAATAAAATAATAATTAAAAGATAATTTTAGACTTTGCCAATTTGTGGGAAGTCTAGAAAAATCATAAAAACATAATAAATTAAATAATAATTTGGAGTCTTGCCAATTTGTGGGAGACTAAGTATAAAGATATAATCAAAATTTGAAGACTAAAAAAATTGATTGGAAATAAAGTGAAGACAATTAAAAGGGTAAATTTCACAATCAATGAATTTAAAGGATCAAAGTAAAAATTAAGGCTAGAGGGTTAATGTTTAGTTAAATGGTACTGTCATTTTGACAGGCGTTGTAGGGGTGCTAATAACTTCCCTACACGTAATCGAACCCCCGAGTCCAAAATCTGGTAACAAAGACCAATGGTTAAACATATTAATGAACTTAATTTTATTATTAAGAACACATTAAAATGGTTAATCAACTTAGGTGACCAATCACAGCTAGATAAAAAAGATTGGTGGCGACTCCTTTCCAAATGCGTCTAGCGCTCAGATCTCGCGATTTGCACGTTACGACAGTTTGGCGACTCCACTGGGGACATAGAGGGTCAAGCCATGACTAATTAAATATTAACCTAAGCCTTAATAAAGTCACTTGAAATCCTTAAAATTTAATTGTTTGTTTTGCATTCATGTACATGTGCATAAGTGTTGTCATCCCTGATAGAGGAAGTGGAGTACCTATACTCTCGTGAGGTTTTACCTCCGCAATGGTTAGGGAATCACTACCACTCAAATTGAACTCTTTTCGTTTGCAGCCTGTGATGGGTGAGAAATTGGGGTGCCTTGTAAAAGGAACAATTTGGGAACCTTTTAGGACAAACCAAACCATGCATATTGAAAAACCCAAACCAACCTTAGGTAGAGCCATACCTGACGGTGGTACCCTTATTAGGAGCATGTCATTTTTGATATTGTTATTCTTGCGGTGCATTACTTATGAACTAACTTTATTTGTTTTGTCTTATTTCATGTCATGCATTTGCATCATATAAGTTGCATAAGGGATATTTGTCACGCTACAAGTCATGATGGGAGAAACTTCAAAGTCCGAGAAGCAAGAATTTCCCTATCAATGATTATTGTTGCGTTACAAATATCCCTGTTCATGCATTGATAATGGCAAAGTGTGCGTTTATCAAACATTAGAGGAGAATTCTTAGAATTAATGTCATTGAGTGAGTTAATTTTAAGAAATTTTCTTCAAAGCTCATACATTAACAACATTTATTTTTCATAAAAAAGAGGTTTGATTAATGGCAAAGTGTGTAATTGTCAAATCTCGAAATTTTTACTCTACTTAGAATTAATGTCATTAAGTGAGTTAATTTTAAGAAATTTTCTTACATGATCATACATGCATGCATAAACATACACCTAGCAATACATTCATTCATGGGCATAACTGTTCAAATGCATAATTACAAATGTCCTGATGCTCGCTTCATAAATTGGAAAGGTTCAAACATAGCCCCACCTAAAGAACCAACGCAACCTCGCGTGCACAATACAAGGTCAAGGGTTAGGAAAATGGAGGAACAAGTTGCACAAATCCAACAATTGAGACAGTCACAAGAAGAAATGAGGCATTCACAAGAAGAGATGAAGCAAGAACAAGGCGTTATAAGAGAACAGTTGGGTACTATATTGAATATGCTACAACAGTTATCTGGGGAGAAAATTCCCACTCAGACACATGAACAGAAAATTGCAGTGGCATCTGAAATAGACACAGTAGTTATGACATCTGGGATAGAGACAGAGAATGTAAGCACATTACAGGAAACTTTGCCTGCTCCACTGATCAATCCTAACATGTCTCTTCCAGTGGCATCAGCAGCAACAGGCGGACCATTTGTGCCTCGTCCTCACTCCGGACTTGGAACTTCATATGACCCACCACCACTAGACTACTCTTATCTCTATGCTCCTGGAGTAGCAGTCACAAAACCTTCTGATATGTCTGATAACAATGACACCAAGAAAATGGTGAGTGAAGCTAATGATAAACTATGGAATCGAATGGAAGAAAGGCTCAAGAGTTTGGGAGGAAATAAAACTTATTTCAAAGGAGTGGAAAATGTGGCACTGGTGACAGATTTAGTCATCCCACCAAAGTTTAAGGTTCCTGATTTTGAGAAATTTGATGGAACAAAGTCTCTAGGAGACCATGTCACCACATATGTTCGTCAAATGCAGCCTCACAGCACAGATGACAAGGTCCTTATGCATTATTTTCAATGGAGTTTTACAGGATCTGCAATGCAATGGTACAATAAACGGATAGTAGCCTGGTAGAAACTTGGGACAATATGGCTAATGCTTTCTATGCTCAATATAAATACTTGGATGATCTGGCTCCTAATAGGGAGTCATTGTTGAACATGAAAAGGAAGTCAGGAGAATCAATTACCGAGTATGGATAGCAATTTAGAGATAAGGCTTTGCAAGTTGATTAGACCATGAAGGAGTCCGAGATGGGCACCACTTTCTTGAGGACACTACCCAAGGGGTATTTTAGAGAATTATATCAGGCAGTAGTGGAATCTTTCACCAAGTTGATAGTAGCGGCTGAGGTATATGAAGCCGGAGTTAGGACAGGTGTAATAGAAGATGTTGAGAAAAAGAGTACGGCTAGCCAGAAGAAGAAGGAAGGAGAGGTCCATGAGGTTGAACAAGATAGTTTCAAGCCAAGAAATCAGGGGCAACAATACCGTCCTCGCTCATATCAAAATTATGGATACTCTTACCCTTTCCAGCCATACGGACATTATGCACCTCCACAGCAGAACCCATACTATTACCACTATCCTGATAGTGTTAATGCGACAGATGGAACACCTTTTCGCCCAAGGCCATCTAGCCCGTACTCTTCTCAACCAACTACTCAGATTCAAAACCAATTCAATACCCAACCGGCCCCTCGCCCAGCCAAAGAGAGCATCCCTATTGACCCGATCCCTTACACCTATACTGAACTTTTACCTCAACTGTTGCAACAAGGATTGCTAACAAGGTTGCCATATCAGCATCCTATTACGCATCCACAACCGGCATGGTATAAGGCCAATGCTCACTGTGACTATCACTCTGGGTCTGAAGGACATGCTACTGAAGATTGCTTAAAGTTAAAGTACGCGGTGCAAGAGTTAGTGAGATCTGGAAAGTTGAGTTTTACTCAGGCTAATCCTTTGCCGAATCATGGAGAAAAACAAGTGGCAGTGGTTGGGACTGGAGAATTTATCAAAGGAAGGATTCAAGATGTTTTTACCCCTATGGCTAAGGTTTATGAAGCTTTGGTGAAGGCAGATATGATAATTCCTGGAGAGTTTGGACTTGAGAAATGGAAAGAGTCTGCCCATATCATGGTTTAGGGCATGGTATTCATGAATGCTGCAGTTTCAAAGAAAAAATACAGATGTTAATGGATGCTAGGAGGATAGAGTTCTATATTGAAAGGGACATAAGTGAGGTGAATGTTGTAATTGAAGAAACGTCTCAGCCTTTTGTACCAGCTCCACCTAAGGTGAAACCCTTCCAACCATTTGTACCAAAACCACCTTCTGTTTTACCAAACCACATGCATGGGTCTGTGGCATCTGTTGTTGTGACACCTCCGCAGCCATTTCCTTATATGGATGACCGCCAAGTGCCATGGAAATATGAGTTCAATATCACTACATCTGCTGGGGAGAGTAGTTCAGCCAATGTAACTGGTGTTGGTAGGATAACCAGAAGTGGAAGGGTATATTCACTCGAAGTGTCTGAGGCTGTTCAGAAGAGGGGAGAGGAGAATTCAGTTCCCGTTAAGCCAGCAAAAGAGTTTGGAGAAACATCTAGAACGGGAGAGGAAAGAGTTATTGAAAAGCCAGTTTCTGAACACGATGCATGTGAATTTCTGAAAATTATAAAGCAGAGTGAATATAGTGTGATTGAACAGCTGAACCGATTGTCTGCCAGGATTTCTATCCTTAGCTTGTTGTTGAATTCAGAAGCACATATGAATGCACTTTTAAGGGTTTTAAGCCAGTCTTATGTATCACAGAATATCAGTGTCAATGACCTAGATCATATGGCTGGAAACATATCTGCTAGTGGTTTTATCACTTTTTCAGAGAAGGAGATCAAGGAAGGTATGAGGAACAGTATCAAGGCTTTGCACATCTCCATAAAATGCAAGAATATGAGTGTAGGCCATGTCCTTGTTGATAATGGCTCAACTTTGAATATAATGCCACGGAATATGTTGAAAAAGTTGCCAGTGAAAGAGGCATATATTCAAACCAATCATATGGTAGTGAAGGCATTTGATGGTACTAGAAGGAGCGTGATTGGGGATGTGGAAATTCCAATTGAAATAGGGTTAGTCCTTTTTAACGTGCGTTTTCAAGTTCTTGATATAGATCACCCATCCTACTTATGTTTATTGGGAAGACCTTGGTTACACTTGGTAGGAGCTGTTCCTTCTTCTTTGCACCAAATTGTGAAGTTCTCTACCCTAGAGAAATTTGTTGAAGTACATGGAGAGGAAGACTTTATGGTTGCAAGTACGACTGGATTCTCCTATGTTGAACCACAGGAGGAATCATATGAATGTTCGTTTAGAGCTTTCGAAGTGGCACAGGTCATTCCAAAGGGTCCAAAGGATCATTATGTTTTGGCTCTTCAGGCGATGAAGAAAAGTGGATGGAAAGAAGGTCGAGTTTTAGGGAAAGACTTGCAAGGGATTACTCGTGCTGTCAACATACCTATCCACGATTCCATCTTTGGATTAGGATTTAAGCCAACTGCAGAAGATTGGGCTGAGGCTGAGGAAAAGAAAAAGCAGAGGAGACTGGCCAGAATGGGAGAGAAAGTGGAAGAAAAGAAGATGGAGTTCCCACCGTTGTTTGAAACTTTCCGTTCTGCAGGATGGATAAATGGAGCTGCACCCAAAGAGTCAGAGATTGAAGAGAAGCTTCAGGGTTTGACCATCAATGCCGTTACTGAGGGGATGCCAGAAGAAGATGATTGCCCCTAGGTTTGCCAATTGGCCCCTGGAGAAGTTCTGAACAATTGGGTGGAATATGAGAGAGCAATTCATGTTACTGATCTAGAAATGTAATTAAGCTTTTATGTCAAAAGTTGTTTCCTTTTTATTGAATAATTGGACAATTCCATGTCATGTTTTTCTTTATGTTAGCCTTTCATCATGAAATGAAATGCACATCAGAAGTTTCTTTTTCATATTCTTCATTCATTCTTTTCATTTTCTTCTTTGCTTTTTATACTTGTTTGGTATGTATATATATATTCGTTGCTTTATTTCTCGGGCCAATTGATGATGAATGCAAAGACGCTCATGACGAGCCAGGTTTCAATTTTGAAAATCCAGTGTATGCTGATGCGCTTGACGATGAAGACACTGAGGATCAGACCCCACCCTTAGACCTTTTGAGATTAGTTAAACAGGAGGAAAAACAGATAGTACCGCATAAGGAACCCACTGAATTGATCAATATAGGGGCAGAAGAAGATCCTAGAGAAGTGAAAATTGGTACCACCCTAACAGGGAAAGGAGGCAGGAATTGATAGATTTACTGAAAGAGTATGCAGATGTGTTTGCTTGGTCGTATCAGGATATGCCTGGTTTGGATCCAGAAATTTCCGTACATAGGTTGCCCATCAGATCAGATTGCAAGCCGGTTCAACAGAGATTGAGAAGAATGAAACCAGAAATGTTGTTAAAGATCAAAGAAGAAGTAGAAAAGCAATTTAGTGCAGGATTCCTAGAGGAAGAATGGCAAGCAAATATAGTTCCAGTGCCGAAAAAGGATGGAAAGGTGAGGATGTGCGTAGACTATTGGGATCTTAACAGAGCTAGCCCAAAAGATAATTTTCCCTTGCCACATATTGATGTTTTAGTTGATAATACAGCTGGGTACTCCTTGTTCTCATTTATGGATGGTTTCTCGGGATACAACCAGATCAAGATGGCACCAGAAGATAAAGAAAAGACTGCGTTTGTGACTGCATGGGGTGTTTTCTGCTATAAAGTGATGTCGTTTGGGTTAAAGAATGCCGGGGCAACATACCAGAGAGCAATGGTGACACTATTCCATGACATGATGCATAAAGAGATAGAGGTATATGTGGATGATATGTTCGCCAAAGCTCGATCTGCTCAAGAACATATAGTGAATTTAAAGAAGCTTTTTGAGAGACTCCGAAAATTTCAGCTTAAGCTTAATCCGGCCAAGTGCACTTGGAGCTACGTCAGGAAAGTTGCTCGGTTTTGTGGTCAGTGAGAGAGGAATTGAGGTAGATCCAGATAAAGTAAAAGCTATTCAGAATTTGCCCCCTCCGAAGAGTCAGAAAGAAGTTAGGGGATTTTTAGGAAGACTCAATTACATAGCCAGGTTTATTTCGCAATTGACGGCTAAATGTGATCCTATCTTCAGGTTGTTAAGGAAGAGGAGTCCAGGAGAATGGGATTAGGAATGTCAAGTGGCCTTCGATAAGATCAAAGAGTACTTGTCGAATCCTCCAATTTTGGTATCACCAGTAAAGGAGAAACCTTTGATTTTGTATCTAGCTGTCTTTGAAAGTTCAATGGGATGTGTATTGGCACAGCGAGATGAAAATAGGAAGAAAGGGAGAGCAATTTACTACTTGAGCAAGAAGTTCACAGATTATGAAGCCAAGTACTCAGATTTAGAGAAAATGTGTTGCGCATTAGCTTGGGCAGCCCACCGGTTAAGACAATATATGCTATACCATACTACATGGTTGGTGGCTAAATTGGATCCAATTAAGTATGTGTTTGAAAAGCCAGGGTTGTCAGGAAGAATAGCGAGGTGGCAGGTGCTTTTATCAGAATACGATATAGTATATGTCTCTCAGAAAGCCATCAAAGGAAGTGCTGTAGCAGAATATTTAGCAGACCGAGCTAGTGAAGACAATAAACCAGTGCATTTTGAGTTTCCAAATGAAGACTTGATGTTTGTTGGCCATATAGAAGAGGAAGAAGAAAAGAAATGGAAAATGTATTTTGACGGGGCATCAAATCTGTCAGGACAGGGGATAGGTGTAGTGTTGATATCCCCAGAAGGCTATTATTTCCCAGCTACAGCCCGACTGGAATTTCCTGCCACCAACAATGTGGCTGAATATGAAGCATGCATCATAGGGATTCAAATGGCTTTGGATAAGAAAGTGGAGGAAATAGATGTATATGGAGATTCAGCCTTGGTGATTTTTCAGATGAAAAGGGGAATGGCAGACAAAGGAGCCAAAGTTGGTTAAGTACATGGATTACATGGTAGATTTGATCAAGTCATTTGAAAAAGTTTCCTTCCACTATTTGCCTAGGGAAGAAAATCAGTTGGCCGATGCATTAGCAACTCTGACGTCAATGTTTAAAGTGGGAATAGATGTTAAGATTCAGCTAATCCAAATCCAGACAAGAGATTCCCCTGCACATTTGTTGAGTGTAGAAGAGGAGGTAGATGGGAACCCATGGTACTTTGATATTCTCCAATATATCAAATACCAAAAGTACCTAGAGCATGCCACTGATAATGATAAAAGGGTGATTAGGAGAATGGCAATAGGGTACCTCTTAGAGGGTGAAACTCTGTATAAGAAGAGCCGTGATCAAACGTTGCTTCGGTGTGTGAGCTCGATGGAAGCCAAGAGAGTTATAGAAGAGGTACATGAAGGATCTTGTGGAAGCCATGCAAGTGGTCATAAAATGGCGAGGCAGATTATGAGAGCTGGATACTATTGGTTGACTTTGGAAACTGATTGTATTAATTATGTCAGGAAATGTCATCAGTGCCAAATTTACGGTGATCAGATCAATGTTCCCCCAAACCCACTAGATGTTATGTCAACTCTGTGGCCTTTCTCTATGTGGGGTATAGATGTGATTGGAGTTATTAACTCCAAGGCCTCAAATGGACACAAGTTTATTCTTGTAGCAATTGACTACTTCACAAAATGGGTTGAGGCAACTTCATACTCAAGTGTCACTCAGGCTGTAGTCACAAAGTTCCAGTAAAGGAGATTATCTGTCGATATAGGTTACCAGAAAAGATTATTACAGACAATGCGACCAATTTGAACAAAGGGTTGGTTGATGCAACGTGTGAACAGTTTAAGATAATTCATAGTAACTCGACCACTTACCGGCCGAAGATGAATGGAGCAGTTGAGGCAGCCAATAAGAACATCAAGAAGATTTTGGCAAAGATGACGAAGACTTATAGAGATTGGCATGAGAAACTTCCTTTTGCCTTGCATGCTTATCGGACTTGTGCTAGAACTTCAAATGGGGCAACCCCATACTCATTAGTATATGGGATGGAAGCAGTAGTACCAATTGAGGTTGAGATACCTTCCTTAAGGGTATATAGAGAAATCAAACTGGATGATGCTGAATGGATTCAAGAGAGATATGATCAATTGAATTTGATTGATGAGGAAAGGTTAACGGCTCTTTGCCACGGTCAGATGTATCAGAAAAGAATGGATAGGGCATATAATAAGAAGATACACCCGAGGCAGTTTAAAGAGGGAGATTTGGTACTTAAGAAGATCATACTTGAGCAACGTGATTCGATGGGCAAATGGACACCAAACTGGGAGGGTCCATATGTGGTAAAAAAGGCTTTTTCTGGTGGAGCATTAATTTTGCAAGAAATATATAGAGATGTGTTATCTAAACCCGTCAATGCGGATGCGGTGAAGAAGTATTATGCTTGAAGTTTCCAAAAATAACGAAAAAAAAGGGTTTCAAAAAAAAACGAAAGGTAAAAAAAAAAAGAAAAAAAGGGAGGGGTTCAAGTCGAAAACCCGCAAAGGGCGGTTTGGACCCAATGGGGGTCACTTGAGTTGAAAACCCGAAAAGGGCAACTCAAGTGAAGGATGGAAAAGGAGAACATGAGTTGAAAACCCGCAAAGGGCGGCTCAGGTGAGGCATGGAAGGGTGCAATTGGCAAAGGAAAGAGCTTCAAAAGAGTATCTCTCAAGGTCAAAAGGATGGGGTTCTGGTCCAGACTGAGTTAGGAACAGCAACACCAAATTCGGAATTCTTTGGCAGCGCCTCTATCATCGTCGGAGTATTCATCGTCATGAGGTTCTATCTTTCTAAAATTTCTTTGCTATGTTTATGTATGGAATCTTTCTCCGTACATCAGTTTTATTGTATACGAATTTCCTTGCTTATTACTGAAATATCTTTTTCCTTCAGTCATGATTGTTTCCTTTTGAATGATTGCATCTCATGAAAGGTTGACATTGGTTTTGTTTAAAAATCATCAAAAACTTGCATGGAATTGTTCAGTTTCAATAAAAAATTCAGTTATGGGATAAAAGGAACAAATATTCACTTGGAGCAAAAACAGAGAAGGGAAAGGAATTCCACAACTATGGTTTGGTAATTGCAGCAAGAAATACATAAGAAATGAGATAGGGCAAGACGAGAGAAAAAGGAAAGGAATCAGGAACAAACAGACGACTATGATGAGCAATAGTTAAAGAATCGAAAGAAATGCAGTCAAGAAATAAGGACCTTAAATCAAAAGGAACTTGAAAGCATATCATTGCATCAACATACATTGTCATTGCATTTGCATAATCATACAACTTAACTTTCATCCACACATGAATTGTTTTGAGAAACAGGTGTTTTGGATGATCCAGTGCGGTCATTTTCAGAAGTTTTCAGAGGTCAGAGTTGATCTCATTCAGAAGTTTTCAGAGGTCAGAGTTGATCTCATTCCAAGAAGTTTGCAGAGGTCAGAGTTGATCTCATTTCAAGAAGTTTCCAGAGGTCAGAGTTGATCTCATTCCAAGAAGTTTTCAGAGGTCAGAGTTGATCTCATTCCAAGGAGTTTTCAGAGGTCAGAGTTGATCTCATTCCAAGGAGTTTTCAGAGGTCAGAGTTGATCTCATTCCAAGGAGTTTTCAGAGGTCAGAGTTGATCTCATTCCAAGAAGTTTTCAGAGGTCAGAGTTGATCTCATTCCAAGAAGTTTTCAGAGGTCAGAGTTGATCTCATTCCAAGAAGTTTTCAGAGGTCAGAGTTGATCTCATTCCAAGAAGTTTTCAGAGGTCAGAGTTGATCTCATTTCAAGAAGTTTTCAGAGGTCAGAATTGATCTCATTTTCAGTATTTTCCAACGATCAGAGTTGATCGCATTTTCAGTATTTTCCAACGATCAGAGTTGATCACATTTTCAGTATTTTCCAACGATCAGAGTTGATCACATTTTCAGAAGTTTCCAACGATCAGAGTTGATCGCATTTTCAGTAGTTTCCAACGATCAGAGTTGATCGCATTTTCAGTAGTTTCCAACGATCAGAGTTGATCGCATTTTCAGTAGTTCCCAACGATCAGAGTTGATCGCATTTTCAGTAGTTCCCAACGATCAGAGTTGTATTTTCAGTAGTTTCCAACGATCAGAGTTGATCGCATTTTCAGTATTTTCCAACGATCAGAGTTGATCGCATTTTCAGTAGTTTCCAACGATCAGAGTTGATCACATTTTCAGTAGTTTCCAACGATCAAAGGTGATCTCATTTCAAGAAATTTCCGATGACCAGAGTTGATCCAGAGGAGTTCAAGATTGAAGATTACGAGCAGAAAAGAAGAAAAAGAGTTCAAGCACAACGGTGTCTACGTCTTTGTGTACTTCCTATTCATCCAGAAATGCGAAAAGAATGCCTTTACGTCTTTCAAGATTCTCAGAAAGTCCACAAAGAGGGGCAGCTGTAGACACCGAAATTTGGTTCAGGCCAAATCTAAGTTTAGTATGGAAAAAGTCCAATAATGTGGCCTGGTTAGGTTTGGGTTAGATTTTTAGGTTGGGTTTGGGCTTTAGTAATTTATTTGGCCCAGTTATGTGGGTGTGATAATTAATTTTAGCACATGTAAAGTAAGTCTGTGTAGGAAATTTCCTGGTAGTTTCCTAGACTTGCTCCCAAAGAAATATTAGCCTATATAAAGGCTTTATTTTCCTAACCCTAAAAAAAAAGAGACATAAAAGAGAGATTGGCATAGACAAATAGACAGAGAGACAGATAGACGGAGAGACAAGAGGCGTTAGAATATATTTTTTTTAGGCTGATACTCTAAATTTGCCACACCAAATTGTGAGAGAGTTTGTATTTTCTAA
Source organism: Corchorus capsularis (assembly GCA_001974805.1). Lineage (NCBI taxonomy): Eukaryota > Viridiplantae > Streptophyta > Magnoliopsida > Malvales > Malvaceae > Corchorus > Corchorus capsularis. The sequence goes on along the minus strand of AWWV01015560.1, from coordinate 6,585 downwards.
TCGGTGGGGATTCATCTGTGTCTTACACCACAAAGCAAGCAAATCAATAAAGTTTTAAAGGTACAATCAGTACCTTGCCTTCACGTGGAAAACCCCATGTTCTTTTCCTTATTCCTTTATTTTCAATTGTAATTCCAGTTTGATTTCTTTGTATTTTTTTTCTCTCTCTCTTTATCTTCGTTGACTTATCTTGATGTTTAGATTTTCATATATAATATTTGTATAATATTGTTTTATCCTTTATTCAATATATATAGGAAGGGGATTAAACAAAACCATGTCCGATTTTTTTTTCTTTGTAAATAAACAAAAGTCAAATCTTAAGTCCAGTAGGTTCGTTGCCTTAGTTTTGTTCTCTCTTTTTTTTTTATGTTGTTTTTTAGTTTTGTTAAAAGTGATTACTACATAATTAGGTTATGAAAATCAATAGAATAAGATTTAAAAGAACTCAAATTAAAAGCTTTTAAAATTAAGTGGATGATAATGTACCTTTTTTTTTCTCTTTAAATTTATATTTTGCATCATGTGCATTAGATTAGGTTAGATAAATCTTTCAAATTCTGCCAATTTTGTGGGGAATTTGGGGATTTTGCATAATTAGGATTCATGTAAAATAATAACAAAATTGTTAAAATAATGATAGAATATTTTCTAAATCTTGCCAAATTGTGGGAGATTTAGGAGATATTTTAAGAAAATAAATAAATTAAAAATAGAATTAATAATGAGAATATTTCCTAAATCTTGCCAAATTGTGGGAGATTTAGGAGATATTTTAAGAAATAAAATAATAATAAAGTTGAGAATATTTTCTAAATCTTGCCAAATTGTGGAAGATTTAGGAGATATTTTAAGAAACAAATAAATATTAAAGATTGAATGATAATGAGAATATTTTCTAAATCTTGCCAAATTGTGGGAGATTTAGAAGATATAAAAGGAAATATAATCAAAATTAAATAAAAGTAATAATAATAAAATAATAATTAAAAGATAATTTAGACTTTGCCAATTTGTGGGAAGTCTAGAAAAATCATAAAAACATAATAAATTAAATAATAATTTGGAGTCTTGCCAATTTGTGGGAGACTAAGTATAAAGATATAATCAAAATTTGAAGACTAAAAAAATTGATTGGAAATAAAGTGAAGACAATTAAAAGGGTAAATTTCACAATCAATGAATTTAAAGGGTCAAAGTAAAAATTAAGGCTAGAGGGTTAATGTTTAGTTAAATGGTACTGTCATTTTGACAGGCGTTGTAGGGGTGCTAATAACTTCCCTACACGTAATCGAACCCTCGAGTCCAAAATCTGGTAACAAAGACCAATGGTTAAACATATTAATGAACTTAATTTTATTATTAAGAACACATTAAAATGGTTAATCAACTTAGGTGACCAATCACACCTAGATAAAAAAGATTGGTGGCGACTCCTTTCCAAATGCGTCTAGCGCTCAGATCTCGCGATTTGCACGTTACGACAATGGGAAACCTTATTTTACACTCTGATATTGTAGATGAGCCGCCCATACCCTGTTTTCAGTGGCTATCAGGTCAGGTCAAATACCAACTTTTAGATCGTTCAATTAAGAACAAAATGTCGAAATTGATAAAATCGACTAAGGAGGAGTGGTGCGAATTCAACATAGAATATACCATGATGATCCTTGAACTCAACCAACCATGTTGGTCAAATTTCACCTCAATCTGACATAGTATGAAAAACTTTGTTACGGTTTTCAATTAAGGACAATTTGGAGTGAGAATTCACTAAGCAAAGCATGGCGATTTTGACCAGGACTCTTCCCAATGTTTTGTTAGGATAATCGCACCATGTTGGTGAAATCTTAGCTTAATGAAACTCAATTTGTAACTTTTCCATGGTTTTCAATTAAGGACACATACTCGGAAAAGGTCAAATTCAAGCACGACATGGCATCATTTCCATGGAGCCATGTTCATAACGTTATATTATGGTAAAAGGCTAGTCAATTTCGTGTTTTGGCTTATTCGACCATTTTTGGTATCTTTTATAAGTATTTCAATTAAGGACAAGTGACTTTCTACCCCGATTTAAGTCATTTTCTTGATTGATCTTCATGATTTTCGAACCATGAGCTTAGTTTAGTCGAATTATACTTATTTTCCTGGCTTGTTGGTTCAACGTCGAAGTCAAGCATGTTTTGGCTATTTTGTCGTCAAATCAGCTACATCACGCAGCACAAACGAAGCCTAGGTGATCACACATGAATGCGCCAAGCAGGTCGAATTTCCAGAAGTTGTATGAAGATCAACACTCAGTGTAGTTTCACATGGCGATTGACGTTGGAAGGCATGTCAAACAATTCAACAATTTCCAAGAAGTTTCCTTGATCGTCGGAGAAGGAAGTTAAGGCAAGATGTCATGGTCAGATGAAATCGAAATACTTGTTGACTAAGCAGAGACGGACCATCAACCTCCTACACCAAGCCTAGGCCGCCCCCTATAAATAGGGACCTCCTCCATCGGTTTTCAACAAGCTTCAACATGCTTCATAACTTGCTCCGCGCAAAATCTCAAGTCCTGTGCTTTTTCTCTCAAACTCTCTGCAGCAACCCTGCAATTGTTCATCGAGTTCTTACTCGTTCTTCAATAAATGTCTCTCTCAATCTTGTCTTTGGATGTTAAAACGCTTGTACTCCATTATAAGTTCATGAATAACAATCAGCTTGTTATTTCTCTCTCTTTTCCTGCAAATTAAACATTTGAAACATATACTTTTGAGAATCGAATTTGGGATTGATGATTTAAATGCTCCAATGTGACTTTGATCCAGTCCCCACAACTTGCTCTGATCTTTTTTTCTATTGCTACGCGCACTAGCTTTACGATTTTGCAACTCTTTGTCAATTTCAGTAAATTGACTGGCACGCCGTGCGCTGTCATTTAGTTTTTATCGCGAAAACTCTTCAAGAGAAATTTGGCGCAACAAAATTCTATCTTAATCAATTTAACGCTTTAGCTTTATTTTTGTATTTTTTGGTTTTATTTGTCCGGTTAAGGTGATTCAGGTGTTTATTGAAAGGTAACTTCATGATCTACAACTTTCATTAAGGACTCAAAAGCTAATTTTTAGGTTTCAACTCAAAAAATGCTTTCGAAATTTTCTGGTTTCGATCGACTGTCTATTTAATATCATATAATTTTCGATCCAGATGTTCGATTAGAGTCCAAGTGTCGGTTTAAAGGTTGTTCCATGATCTACGACTTTCATGAATGAGTCGAAAGCTAATTTTTATGTTTTATAGGTGGTTTCGATTGACAGTTTATTTAATATCATATAATTTTCAATCTGGATTGTTCCATGATTCACGACTTTCATAAAAGACTCAAAAGCTAATTTTTATGATGTCCGGTTAAAGTTAGTCAAAGTGTAAATTAAATGGTTATCCCATGGTGTACGACCTTCCGAAAGCTAAATTTTTGTTTTAATTAAATTTATAGATTAAACAACTGAAAATTCAATTCTCGCAACGAAGTGCGGGTCCTATAACTAGTAATACCAATAGTTGAAGACATAAATCTATTGTCCAAGTCTCAGAAATATACTCCCTGTGTTTCTATTTATGAGTAACAACTCTTTGTTCCTTTTTATTTGTCATCTTACACTACCAAGAAAACATTAATTACCTATTTTCCAAATCTACCTTTCTTTAATTAAAGAAAGAGAATGAGTATGTGGGTATAGGTGAATATTTAATTAAAAGTTTTATGAGAAAGTAGACTAAAATATGCATAAATTTTACAAACTAACTAACTTTTAACTAATTTCCTTGGTTGAAGATTTCAGTTATCCATGACTCATAATAAGGAAAAAAGGGAGTACTTAATTGAATTTTATGGGTTATTTTAATAGGCTGCTATATTATTTTGTCTTCCATTTTGGATGTAGGAGCACGCCTAACCTGAATTCAAATAAAAGATATCAACAAGCTTAGTAAACTTTATTACTCCACACTTAAAGTTTGGTTACCAACCCTCCACCAGATTTTTAAGTTCCTTTATTTGTGATCATGATGAATAGTGCTTTCTTACCTACATGATTATTATGAATTTATATGATAGCAATTATACTGGTCAACTTGCTTGTTAAAAGTGATGACTTGAACCGAAATATCCAGGCTTTGATTTGATCATGAATTGATATGGAAATAGCAAGTGGGGTTTCATATGCATTAGGCTTCCATTTTCTAACCTCCCTCCCTGACTTTGAACAGAGAGGGACTTTCTAGTTACTTGGCATATTCACATGAGTAATGATTTTTTTTTTTTTGAGAAAAGGATATTTATTAATTCAAATATCTGGATTACACACGTGTGGAGATAATCCACACCATACATAATTAGCACCTACCTCACACCCTAAATGAGCTAAATTATGAGCCAAAATATTCCCTATTCTATTAATATGTCTAAAAGAGCAAAACTCAAAGGAGGATGCAATGTGTTGAATCTGATAAATCAAAATGCCCCCCTCCCGTAATGTTGCTCCTTGCCTATTAATTTCCATGATCGCTCACATTCTACCTCATAAGAAGTGTACCCGTATCGTTGTGCCAAGATTAAGCCAAATCGAACAACATATATCTCAGCAAATAGTGGATCAACCACCTTGCCAACACGAGCAACTGCACTTAACACAACTTGTCCAGCAACATTTCGAAACACCACTCCCAACCTGCTTCCTCCTGGGCAGCAAAGAAGGATACATCTTTATTCAATTTTATTCTTCCCAACGATGGTGGAGACCATGCATGAGGTAACCGAACTGCACTTCTTGGTGAGCCACGCTGTCTCGAAGACTCAACATCACTCACTAACCTTGCCGCCATTGTGCACAAGGTAATTATTTACAAACACCTTCATGGAGGGCCTTATTACGATTAAACCATAAGCACAATGAGTAATGAGTTTTCAAGTCAAAAACAAAGAGAAAGTTGAATGTAAGTAGGTGCTAATGAGAGGAAAAGTTGCTAATAAGAGAAGGATTGAGACTAATAGTCCTGTTCGGTTTCTTAAAGCAGGTATATTTTCCCCTTCAGACTCCTTATATATATATGCTCATAAACCAGGACAAAATTTGCTTGCTGGTTCTATGTCTTTTGTTTGTCTACTGTTCCTTCTCTACTTTCTGTATGATTGACTTTACAATAATTTTTTCTTTTTTTGGCATGAGACTTTGCAATAATTGTTTTGTTCATGACTACAAAAGTTTAAGAGGAGGGATCAACTTACACCCGGTGTAAGTTACATCCGTTTTTTGCTCTCTTATATCTTTTTGTAGGATTTAAATTTATTCAATACGACCATTGAATCTTAAATTCTGATCACATAGATCATGTATGTCAAATTTCAAGTTAATTGAAGATATTTAACTATATGTTTGATGCATAATATTTTCCACCGTTAAATATATATTGAAAATATTGAAAAATGTTGGAGTCCTGATCAATCTGATAGAGATATCGGATCGACTTGAAATTTTACATCCATGATCCATTCAATAAGAGTATTAAATCCAACGGTTGATTTTTAAAAATATTAATCCTAGATTAAGTTAGAAAAGGGTGTAAAACAAGCTGTTTTACACCGGGTCACGGGTGTAAGTTGATCTCTCCTCAAAGTGTAATTTTGTTCAACAAACTGTTCACATGATTTTTCTTTTGGTAAATGATCGGTTGTCAGCAAATCACAAGATAATCCCCACAAAATCCTAACTAAGTAGATAAGGCAAGTAGGCGTCGAATCCTACGAAGAAGGGGAATAGAATTATCAAAGATAAATCTTGTCTAAAAATCACAAGAACAAGGGATTAAATTGAACAATTATAAAAAAGAAACAATTAATCTAAAAATAAAGCAAAGTAAAATAAACTAGATACTATGATCAATTAATAATTAACAATTGCAAAAAAAAAAAATAATAATAACAATCATGTCTTATTTCAACGTAAAACAATAATCAAATTCAAGCATGGCCTGGTGGTAGAGTACTGGACTCTTAGTTCCAGCCTATCTAGACTTATGAGGTCTTCGGTTCAACTCTCACCGAATGTGAGTTTGTTTGTAATTTGTTTGTTTATTTGGTAAGTAGCTAGTTTATGTTTGGGCATATTTGCCTCGTCAAAGCCAATATTTGAAAACTAGTTCCACTTTATTATCGTGCAAATCATAAATCATTCATAATAATAAAATCTGGATTGCTAAATACTGCCCCCATTTTTGCTATTTACCGCCCCATTTTCACGCTTTTTTACGCTTTTGCCCTTTGCTTCATTTTCTAATCTTGAAACTATCACGAACGTAGAATAGCGTTAACGTGTTATATTTTGATGACGATTTCAGAAAAATGCAATTTTTGACGAATTTTAGGACTGATGACCCGTGCCGCCCCAAGAGGGCGGCTTACCATGGGCAGGCCGCCCCACTTGGGCGGCTTCACCATTGGGCAGGCCGCCCCACTGGGGCGGCTTCACTATGAATAGGCCGCCCCACTGGGGCGGCTCGGCTATATTTTTTTTTAAAAAATAATAATTATTTTTT
>AWWV01015558.1:0-15899 GCA_001974805.1 Corchorus capsularis | reverse complement strand
GGTATTTTACAGTCTACTATTTTAAATAACTTTACATTATTAGTAATATTGGTCACTGATTTTCTTATCTAAGATTACTTAATTAAAGGGTTATAAAAGTTATGAAAACATTATAGTACTATCTTTTTTGGCCACAAAACATTATAGTACTTCTAGATTCAAATAATCTTACATCCTTATTGATTTTAGTAACTTTTTATGATCAATATATAATGAATGTTACCAATTTAATTACTTAAGTAATAATCTACTAAATAGGCTAAAAAAGTTATTAAAATTGTATTTACCAATCCTCACATGCTTAATTTTTTTTTTTTTTTGCTGAAAAACATTATAGTACTATCTAGATTCAAGTAATCCTACATCTTTATTAATTTTAGTCATTTTTTATGATTAATAATGAAAGTTACCAATTTAATAACTTGAGTAATCTACTAAAAAAGTTATAAAAGTTTTTAAAATTGTATTTACCAATCCTTACATTCTTAATAACATTAGTAAACTTTCATCAATGGTGAAGATTTACCATTTTTTCCCTCAAAAGTTACCGAAAAAACTATAATAATCATAAAAAATGTATTGTACTATCAACGACCTTACACTATAAAGATACAATATTGATTTTCTTATCTAAAATTAATTACTTAAAAGGTTATGGAAAACATTATAGTACTATCTAGATGAAAAAATCTTACATCCTTATTAATTTTAGTAACCTTTTATCATCAATAAAAGTTACAAATTTTCTTACTCAAATTTACTAAAAATGTTATAAAAGTTATTAAAATTGTATTTACCAATCTTTAATTTTTTTAATAACATTAGTAAACTTTCATCAACAGTGAATATTAACCATTTTTTCTTAAAAGTTACTAAAAAACCTATAATGATCACAAAAGAGGTATAGTACTATCCACTAATTCCATAACCTTACATTTTTTGTAATTTTAGTTATCATATTTCTTATTACATTTTTTGTAATTTTGATTACCATATTTCTCCAAAATCTCACAATTCAACCAAACATACTCGGACCTGTAAGTCAAATTTCCATATAAGGTTATAACTTATAACTAAACTTAATGCAACATGAGGAACTATAAAATTAGGTGTACAAAATTGGTTCCTAGTTACTAATTCATATGTCCTTCCTTTTTTTTGGTGATAGAGAAATGATTTATATGCTACATATGCGTATCTTCGGCAAGTTGAAGTAAAACTAAAATTGATATCTCGCTATAACTCTACCAAATTAATGAATAATCAATGTGATCTAAAATAACATAGCAATAAGTTAATGATCTTATTTAAGGTTACAAAGAACTATAATGATCATTAAAAAGGCATAATACTACTTTCAACTAATTTAAATACTTACATTCTTAGTAATTTTGGTTATCAAATTTCTCATTTATGCTTACTAATTAAATTAGAAAGCTAAACTATAGTATTATATCAAGAAATGTAGCAACCTTACATGCTTAATAACTTTTTTTTTGAGCAAACATGCTTAATAACTTTATCAATGGTGAATGTTATTAATTTTTTAAGTCTAAGATTACTAACAAAGTTGTATTGAATAAGATACAACATATATTATTATTATATATAGAACTATACCAAAAAAGATTAGTTGAACATTGGTGGTTGATTTATTAAATTAAATTAAATTAGATCAATGCCAAAAAAAATTTCAAAATTATAAAAGATATTAAAGATCCGATTTATTTATTATTAAGGAAACAATATTTCTTTCTAGTCAATATACGTTTGCACAAATACCTAGTAAGAATTTAAATTAAAAAAACACCTAAGAATTTAATTAATGTAAGTATTTCAGTTATTATAGTATTATTATATTTAATTAATGTAAGTATTTTAGTTATTATATATATTACATAGGAATTAATTGAAATAAGGGAATTTTTTACGGATGAAGTATTAAAACTAAGTAATTCACCCTTAGTGGAAGACTAATTGTGCAGTAAAAGATATTATAAATTTTAATATAATAATAATATATTTAATTTAATTGATAAATAAAATTACATATTGAAACTTAAAAGTTTAATTTAATATTTAAAATTAAGAAGGATATTTTAGATATTTCAGGTCAAGGTTTTTGAAGTTTAGACTTATATAGTTACGTTTGCACAAATACCTAGTAAGAATTTAAATTAAAAAAAGACCTAAGAATTTAATTAAAGTAAGTATTTCAGTTATTATAGTATTATTATATTTAATTAATGTAAGTATTTTAGTTATTATATATATTACATAGGAATTAATTGAAATAAGGGAATTTTTTACGGATGAAGTATTAAAACTAAGTAATTCACCCTTAGTGGAAGACTAATTGTGCAGTAAAAGATATTATAAATTTTAATATAATAATAATATATTTAATTTAATTGATAAATAAAATTACATATTGAATCTTAAAAGTTTAATTTAATATTTAAAATTAAGAAGGATATTTTAGGTCAAGGTTTTTGAAGTTTAGACTTATATAGTATATAGATATAGATATAGATATAGATATAGATATATATATATTATTCTAATCCACTAGAATAACATTTTTGGCATGAAATGCGCAGCAAAGCGTGTCTAGTTATATAATCCTATACATAAACCTTTTTGTCCTTTAAACTAGCTAGGAGAATAGGATTGGGTTGAATTCTAATATACTGAATTCAAAAGTCTTATAACATTCATACAAACAATTAGGTTATGTTTTCCAAACAATTAGGTTATGGTTACTCCATCCATTTGATCACCACATACTTTACGTTAGAGATTCTTTTATTTGATTTTTTGAAAATATATATCGCCTTAATTATTTTATCTAGTAGCAAACCCTAGAAGGGTCCCCCGCTTCACCATCCACAGGGTCTAGAAGGGTTCGAGGCAGCAGCAACCGGTGGCTCCAAAAGTTGAGAAGAAGGGAGATGCAAAGGCACAGGTTGCCAAGGCAGTGAGGTCTAGAGTAAAGTTGTCCAGAACCGAACCGAATTGATTGACCCAATCAATTTTTTTTCGATTTCGGGTGGTTTGGTTCGGTTTATTCGGTACCTTCGGGTTTTTGGGTAAAATCGAATAATTTTTCGGTGTTTCGGTCAAGGATCGGTCACTAATTTGAAGAACCGAACCGAGAAACTGAATAAATAATATATATACTATATGTATTATTTTTAACTACAATGGAAATTATTAAAAGGCCAAATTGAGGATTAATGGTGTCACCTTTTGGTCATTTTTTGTCTTTTCTCACTTTTCGGATGACTAAAAAGCCCCTCTATGAGTTTCCCCCATTCTTTTTCCTTCTATCCTTTTTCGTAATTACACATTTTCCTTCCTTAATTGTTTTTAATTAATGTTTGAGGATTAATGCGGTGCCACCTTTCCCCCATTCTTTTCACCTTTTCACCATGTTTGAGGATTAATGCGGTGCCATCTTTTCTCATTTTTTGGATGACTAAAAAGTCCCTCTATGAGTTTCCCCGATTCCTTTTCCTTATACCCTTTTTCGTAATTACACATTTCCCTTCCTTAATTGTTTTTAATTAATGTTTAAGACTTTTAATTAATTGCTTCTAAACCCTAAACCCTTAATTACTTCTAATTAATGTTTCTCTCGCTGTTTTCTTTTTTCCTCTCACCAACTCAGTTGCTGTTTCCTTTCAACTCCTTGGTGCTGATCAATCTTCATGTTTGCCAAAAATCAAACCTTTCCATCATTCCCCTCTGTTTTCTTCTTCATATCTCTTTTCTCTTTCTTCTCCGTCTCCATCCCTTCAACATGTACCGTTCAATATTTTTTCCCTTCTGAATTAAAACCACCATTTGTTCAATGTGAGTATTATTATCCATTTAACAACATATTTTATTACCTCTTTGCACTTCCTATTACTTACAAATAAAAACATGTTCTTGACCTTCTTAATTTTACATGTCTAAAAAGTTAGCTCACAAAGATTTATGCCAGAGACATAATTAAAACTAATCCATTTAAATTGCATTTTTACTGCAACCTTATATAATTCAACCAATTAATCAATCAAGCACCACTCTGTAACACTCGTTTTCGTCCTATATCCTTCAATCAATTTCTTAATTAGCTATTAGGGTCACATAGGGGCATTTTGGTCATTTTCATGTTCAGGGGCATTTTGGTCATTTTTGCATTTAGGGGTATTTTGGTCATCTTAAGTTCACTTTTAATTTAGATTAGCTAATTCATCTAGATTGCATTTGAAAAACCCAAAAAATCTTAATATGCACCTTTGGCATTTTTACTTATTTTGTGTTTTAACTTCATTTAGTAATTTAATTAGCATTGTTGCATTTTAATCATGTGGCTTAAGTCCAATTTAGTGTTTTGAATAATTAATTATCAATTCAGCAATTAGTAAGGCATTCCATAAGCGCATAATTTTGGTAATGGCATTGGTTGGAAGAAAAAGCACAAAAAGAGATGAGATTGCATTTTAGTTAGTAAAACATGTTCTTACTTTGCATATTAACTTTAGTCCATTTAGTTTAGACCGTTTAGATTAGTATCATAGTTAAATAGCATATTAGAATTTGAATTTGAGGAAATGTAGCATAACACTTTGCATTACATACTTAGTATCATACATATTATTTACATTTCAACATTTTGCTTGTGCTTTTGCTACATTTGAAATAAATACAAGGCATTTGATTTACGAATTGGACATTTGATTTGCAAATTAGTGCTCTTTTTCTTCTCCAATATTGTTGTTACACCATCCAAAGTGGATTACACAAGTTTTCCTAAAAAAACAAAGCAAAAATGCAAGTTAGAGACAAAGCAAATTGCCCAAGCAAGTTGTCAATAGCGCAGTCCCGGAAAAACGCAAATTCGATTACCTTAAAGGGCTCGAACCGGAAAACTTTGTAAACGAAGGCCGTAGAGGACTCTTGGGGCTTCAATTTGAGCACAAGAACGGCAGGATTCGGAGCTGGGACTAGGGAGATGTGGGCCCCGCAATCCAGGCTCCGAAAATTGCAGAAATTCTGGGCAGGAATCGAAGTTTAAGAAAAACTCAAAATTGACCTCCGAGATGACTCCTGTTGACAAAGTGGTCTTCATGGAAGTTGAAGATCACTCTCCAAGCTTTCCATAGCCTGCAAAAAAACGTCATTTGGAGTTAAGATGGAAAAGATATGATTTTTTGAAGGCAGCTGCAGAAATGATTCCAACAGCAGACATGTTTTGATCCAAAACAAGTATTCACTTTGTAAATGGTAAGGGAATTTAGACATTGGCAGCAGACATTCATTTTGTTTTCTCACCTTGCATTCAACATTCATTTGCAGCAAGCACTATGGCATTCCACAAACATTCATCAGCAGCAACACAATACCACAGGCATGATGACATAGCAGATTATACTCAACAGGATTCAACTGCCAATACAATGAAGTTCAAAGGTAACAATGACAGTCAAACATAAAGAATGCAGCAAGAAAACAACAGAGAATTCTACTAAGGCAAATGAGTTCAATATGATCAGGAGCAGTGCTACAAACTAGCCAAGGTAAGGTTATATCAGGAAGAAACTAAATCCAAAGGCAATCAAAATAGTGTGCAACAATGAGCTAAACGATCAGAAAGTGCAAAGCAATAGAACAAGCAACATGCCAATCCCCAATACACAACAGAAAATGTGTTTTCCAAGATTAAATGGGCATTTATCAGTTTCAAAGGAAGCAGGCCGATTCAAGAACAAATGCACAGGGTCAAAAGTCAGCAAAAACAGAGTCAAAATAATCATAAGCATGATACATTCCACAACAGCAAGAAGCAAAATAAAAGAGAGAGAATTACCCTAAGAGCTGCTGGATTCGGATTGGTCCAACTCACTTTGCCAGCTCATCCCATTTGCAACACAAATCACCTGCAATGAAGAGTGAATACACGTGAGAAGAAATAGAGATCAAATACAGACAAAACAGGAAAGTGAGGGGAAATTTCATCGCCTGTAGAAACAAACAAAAGGAGAAGATTGGCGAGCAAGTAAGGGAGAAATAAATAGAGGAGCATAAAAAATTAAAAAGAGGGAGGAGGAGGAGGCTGTTTTCCGGGAAAAAAGGAAGAGATTTTTTTTAGCAAGTTCATCTTTTTCATGAAAAAAAAAAGCATGCCTTTAGTCTCTGTTTCAGATACAGAAAATCCCAAAAGTAATTCATATTACTTATCTTCTACCAGTAGCTAAGAACAATCAAAATAAAAGAACCAAAGACTCCATTTTTTTCCTTTTAGTCATTACCAACAGGAAAACACCAAAAATTAGATAGTAAAGGATCAAAATAGGGAGGGTAGTTACCCTTTTGGGATGCCATCGAATCTCCAGTTTTTGGCCTTAGTTTACAAACTACCTCAGTGAAAAGAGAGAGATAAGGAAGAGGGAGAATATCCCTGGAGAGTGGAGTGATCAGACAGTTGGATTTTTAGATCGGAAGCCTTGTTTTCGGTTCGGTGAGGGCTGCTCAAGGCGTTTGGTGGTGGACTTTGACAAAACCGATTCCAGATCTGAGCTCAGGAGGTCGAAGACGAGCAACTTGTTGAGTTCGAGCCCTGACGGTGACTGAAAACTTCTCCGACGTGGCGGCGCATGGTGACCGGTATGGAAAAAGTGATCTCAGGCGGTCTTGAAAGGGAGAGGTGAGAGAAGGTACAAAATTTTAAGTTTTGGTTTTAATTTCTATTCTGTTGGTATATATACATATATGAATGTTGTTGGTATTTATTTAGTGGGCATGCCACGTTTGTTCTTTGTTTGAATAGGTCACCACTTAGCTAGAATTTCGATCCGGAAAATGTTGTCTGTTGTTAATCTGGAAGCCTTAGTTTAAATTAAAATAATTTAGTTTCTTTTGAATGGCTTAACTTTTATATATATGGGGTTTGGGGAAATCGTCAAGCACTTGAGATTTTTTTTTGGTAAAAAAAAGCACTTGAGATTTAGAAGATAGGCCTTTGATTTGTGGAGTTTTAAAAAATGAATTAAAAAAATATTCTGAAGATAGGTAGTTTAGTGGTAGCTCATTAAGAATAAAATAAAATTTAGTCCTTTAGAAGTCCAAAAAATAAGTAATTTAGAAGATAAAAAAATGCTCTAGTTTTGGATAGGTTTGAATAGATTCGGATAGTTTAGATGGAAATTAGTTCGGATTTTGAGAATAAAACACTTGGAAGATACTAGTCATCAGATAATCTAAAATTTGAGTTGAGATATAATAGTCTAAATCAGGACTTAGGATCATATATGTAGATGCTAATCATAGTTTGGCCTTTAGGTTAAAGATAAAATAACTTATAGATTAAAATGGTATTTGGGGGGAAAGATTATTTGGACTTTGATTTTCATTCCCGATTGGGCCCCTTTCCTTTTTTATGTCTATTTTGGACTTTTAGTTATCATTTATATTTGGACTTTAAGATTTATCTTGGTTTTATATATATATATATATATATTTGGTTTTAGATTTAATTTTTTAGTTATATTTCATTTTCTGTTGGGCCTTTTAATGTGTGAACTTGGGTCTTTGTCTTTTGGTTTTTGTTGGGCTTCCTTAATCTTTGGATGGCTTGGGCTTAACATTTAGTTGCTCTTTGGGCTTTGTTGTTTCATTACTTATTCGGGCTTTGGGATACCTATTGCTAATTTGTTCATGGGCCTTGTATTTTGGGCTTAAGGGCTTAATTGTTCAATCAATGTAGGTTCATAAATGAAATAAATTTTGGACCTAGGAGTTAAGTAGGTTTCATGTGCATTCATGTTTTTATGCTTCGTTACGTTATTGATTATGTCATAACATGCATCTTAAGTTTCCTTAAATGTTGTTGATGTCATGCTCATAAGATTCAAAATTAAAATGATCTCGTGATGGGAAAGGAAGGCGGCTCATTCATGCGTGTCTGAGTTTGCTCGACTTCTCCTGGAGGCTTGGAAATTTCCGGAGGTCGTTTACCATTTATTGGGAGGCGGCCGAAGGTGTTCCTCGTATAATTAATGGGTAATTAACCGGAAATTGGAATCTCATGCATCATGTGCATTTAGGAGTCTAGTGCATCAATAAACTAAAAATCATAAAAGAAAAATCTAAAAAGGAAAAGAAAGAAAATGGGTTTAGTCAGTAAAAAGTAGTGGTAATCAGTAAAAGGACAGGAAGAAGAGGAAAGTAAATGGTAATCAAAAAGTAAGATGGTAATCAGTAAAGGAAAGAGGTATTCAAGAAGAGTAAAGATGGTATTCAAAAATAAAAAGGGTAATAAGTAATTAAAAAGAGTAAAAAATGGTATTTAGTAACTAAGATAAAAAGAGTAGAAAAAAAATGGTAATCAGTAATTAAAGTTAAAAAGAGTAAAAATGGTATCTAGTCATAAAGGGCAAAATGGTAATCAGTAAAGAGTAAAATAGTAATCAGTAAAAGGTAATCAGAAAGAGTAAAATAGTAAGGGCGAAATGGTAATCAATAAAGAGTAAAATAGTAATCATTGAAAAGTAAGAAGGTAATCAGTAAGAGTAAAATAGTAATCAGTAAGGGCAAAATGGTAATCAGTAAAGAGTAAAATAGTAATCATTGAAAAGTAAGAAGGTAATCAGTAAAGAGTAAAATAGTAATTAGTAAAAAGTAAGAAGGTAATCAGTAAAGAGTAAAATAGTAATCAGTGAAAAGTAAGAAGGTAATCAGTAAAGAGTAAAATAGTAATCAGCAAGTGGTAATTAGTAAGAGTAAAATAGTAATCAGTAAAGAGTAAAAGGTGATCAGTAATTCAAAGAGTAAAATGGTAGTCAGTATAAGAAAAAAGAAGAGTAAAAAGTGGTAATCAATAAAAGAGAATAAGAAAAGAGTAATTAGTAAAAAGAGTAAGAAATGATGATCAGTAAAAAAAGTAAAAGTGGTATTCAGTAAAAAGGGGTAAAAATGGTAAAAAAGAGTAAAAAATAGTATTAAATAAAAAAGGAGAGTAAAAATGGTAATTAAGTAAAAAGAGTAAAAAGTGGTATTTAGTAAAAACAGTAAGAAAAGGGGTAATCAGTAAAAAAGGTAAAATATGGTAATCAGTACAAAGCGTAAAAAAAAATGGTAATTAGTAATCAAGAAATAAAAGGGTAATCGATAGTAAGATAATAAAGTTAATCTAATCAAAGGTCAATAAAACTCTTTTAATATGGCATGAAAAACTCAAGAATAGAGACCTACAATTAAGTCTAGATTAGTCAGTTTCGTCTTTTGACGGGCGTCGTGGGGGTGCTAATCCTTCCCCACGCGTACCCGACTCCCGAACCTTTAGAACTCTGGTTAGAAGACCGTTTATTAGGTTTAGTGTTACCTGCGCCAAGCTTAGGTTAATATTAGACTTAATAATCTGATAGGTGGCTAATCACACCTAGGTTAAAAAAGATTAGTGGCGACTCCTATAGGATTTCAACAGCAGTATCCCCCTTTAAAAGTCGTTCAACGGTAAGGTTCGGACCACCCCGGACCCGGACGTTGCGACACACTCTAGAACAAAAAATGTTCTTGGCCCTTATATATATACTATATGTTATTTTTTACTACCATGGAAATTACTAAAAGGCCAAATTGAGGATTAATGTGGTGCCACCTTTTGGTTATTTTTGGTCTTTTCTCACTTTTCGGATGACTAAAAAGCCCCTCTATGAGTTTCCCCCATTCCTTTTCCTTCTACCCTCTTTTTTAATTACACATTTCCCTTCCTTAATTGTTTTTAATTAATGTTTGAGGCTTTTAATCAATTGCTTCTAAACCCTAAGCCCTTAATTACTTTTAATTAATGTTTCTTTCGCTGTTTCTTTTTCCTCTTACCAACTCAATTGCTGCTTCCTTTCAAGTCCTCGGTGCTGATCAATCTTCAGATTTGCCAAAAATCAAACCTTTCCATCACTCCCTTCTGTTTTCACCTTCATATCTTTTTCCTCTTTCTTCTCCGTCTCCATCCCTTCAAC
Organism: Corchorus capsularis; assembly: GCA_001974805.1. Lineage (NCBI taxonomy): Eukaryota > Viridiplantae > Streptophyta > Magnoliopsida > Malvales > Malvaceae > Corchorus > Corchorus capsularis. Next base: position 5,892 of record AWWV01015558.1, on the reverse strand, counting down.
ATGGTCCGTTCAATATTTTTCCCCTTCTGAATTAAAACCACCCTTTGTTCAATGTGAGTATTATTATCCAATTAACAACATGTTTTATTACCTCTTTGCACTTCCTATTACTTACAAATAAAAACATGTTCTTGACCTTCTTAATTTTGCATGTCTAAAAAGTTAGCTTACAAAGATTTATACTAGAGACATAATTAAAACTAATCCATTTAAATTGCATTTTTACTGCAACCTTATATAATTCAATCAATTAATCAATCAAGCACCACTCTAAAACAAAAAATGTTTCTGCCCTTATATAATTGATTATATTAATATCTTTATTCAATCAGTTAATCAAACACCACTCTAAAATAAAGAACGCCCGTAGCGCCAGCGCGAGCTGATATAACTTGTAATTGATTATATTAATATCCTTATTCATTTAGTTAATCAAGCAGTACCACTCTAAAATAAAGAACGCCTGTAGCGCCAGCGCGGACTACCATGGAAATTACTAAAAGGCCAAATGAAGAATTACTATGGTGCCACATTTTGGCTATTTTTGGTCTTTTCTCACTTTTCAGATGACTAAAAAGCCCCTTTATGAGTTTTCCCCACTCCTTTTCCTTCTACATTTTTCGTAATTACACATTTCATTTCCTTAATTGTTTTTAATTAATGTTTAAGGCTTTTAATTAATTGCTTCTAAACCCTAAACCCTTAATTACTTTTAATTAATGTTTCTCTCGCTGTTTTCTTTTTTCCTTTCACAAACTCTACTTCTTTTCAATTCCTCGGTGCTGATCAATCTTCAGGTTTGCCAAAAATCAAACATTTCCATCACTCCCCTCTGTTTTCACCTTCATATTTCTTTCCTCTTTCTTCTTCGTCTCCATCCCTTCAACATGGACCGTTCAATATTTTCCCCCCTTCTGAATTAAAACCACCATTTGTTCAATGTGAGTATTATTATCCAATTAACATCATATTTTATTACCTTTTTGCACTTCCTATTACTTACAAATAAAAACATGTTCTTGACCTTCTTAATTTTTCATGTCTAAAAAGTTAGCTTACAAAGATTTATGTCAGAGACATAATTAAAACTAATCCATTTAAATAATTGCATTTTTACTGCAATCTTTTATATAATTCAATCAATTAATCAAACAAGCACCACTTTAGAACAAAAAATGTTCTTGGCCCTTATATAATTGATTATATTAATATCCATATTGAATCAGTTAATCAAGCACCACTCTAAAATAAAGAACGCCCGTAGCGCCAGCGCGGGCTAATATAACTTGTATATATTAATATTAATATCAGTTTTTATATATAGTTATATATATATATATAAATTATAAATATCAATTCTAAATATTCTCTTCATCCTTTTCTTTTTTTTCTTCTCTTTTTATCTTCTTTTCCTTCCTTTTTTCCTCAACCCGTAAACCCTAGCCCCTTTCTAACCAGCGTCGCTGTTTGCTTCCTTGTTCATCACCGTTGAGCCTTCTTGCTCCAGTGAGTCGGTGACTTCCTTTCCTTCCTTTCTCCTCTACTTTCCCCAAAATCCAAATACAATCCGAAATCCTAAAAACCCAAAATCGATTTTATAATTTTCTTTCTCCTTCTCCGATCTGAAACTGGGACTTTGGGTTAATGGGTTTGGATTGTTGTTAACTTGTTATTTGCTTGCTTGCTTGTTATTTGTTTCATGTAGCTACTTCGCTAGATGTTGAGCCAACTCTAGTGGCAGTGGATGCAGATTCAATTCAATTGCAAATTTTGCTATTGAGCCAACTCCATAATGTCTCCTCTTTCTTTGATTCTTCTTGTAGACACTCATTTTTGTCCTATATCCTTCAATTGGATTTATTTATGTCTAAATTGGCATTAAGGTCATCTAGGGGCATTTTGGTCATTCTAGTCCATTGCTAATTAGCATTTCTTTTTACATATTAGTAGTTTACTCCATATTTTACTGTTCACATAGTTAATTTGATCTTGCAATTCCAATTTGGTTCATACTACTTCATTCCATATGTAGAAGGGAAAAAAAAAGAAGACTTTGCATTTCATTTTTTAAGTAGGATTTACATTTACTTTGACACATTTCATGACATATAAAATATATATATATATATGTATATATACAAAAAAGAAATAGGGGTCATACCAAAATAGAAATAGGGCTCATCTACATTTATGTCTACAGAATACAAAAAAAAAGGGAGTTTTGAGTGCTAGGGTTTTAGGAGAAAGAGAAGAGAAAAAAAGTTTTAGGAGGGAGGAGGCAGTGAACAAAAAAGCTAGGGTTCTTAGTTCATTTTTAGCAGAAAAGAATAGACAGAAAAGAAAGAAGGAAAACCAAGGGTTTAGTTCAGCAAGAGGGAAAGCAGAGGATGGTAGAAAAGGTATTGGAGAGAAAGAGGTAGTAGGGTTTTAGAATAATAAAAGGGGGAAGTTTTCTGGTTGGAGGTTTTCAGTTTTATCGAAATTTCAGGGTTCATTTAGTTTTCCAAAAATAAAAGGGAAAAGATCAGAATTTTGAAATAATTTACCTTTCTCGGTAATCACCTGAAACCACTGGTCTTTTTTCCAGTACTCTGTTGTGGTCATTTCCGGTTAGAGCTTGTCAGGTTTAGGTGTCTTTGTTTGAAATTGAAATAGTGGTTTTCAAGGGGAAAGGGGTGAACTGTCGCCGGGAAATGGCATTTTAAGTGTCGAGCTTCCGGTGGCAGGGCTTGAAACAGTTAAATGGGTTTTGTAAAGGGAAGATTGACGATCAACATACTGGGATTTAAAGTCGATCAGATGTTCGGTGTTGAGAACGGCGGTGAAGGAGTGGTTTCGGGTGAAACTAGATCTGTTAGGTTTTGGGTGTTGTTTCGGAAATGTTGGGTCGGAATCGAGTTGAGAGCGATGAGAGGAAGCCATAGGTGAAGTTTCAGGCTTGTTCACGGTGGAAAATTTCCCCGGCGCGGTGGAGGGACTTCAGGCTGTGTCAATGTAGACACCTATTTTTGTCCTGTATCCTTTAATTTAAATTAATTCATTTTTTATTCGGCATTAGAGTCGCCCAAGGGTATTTTGGTCATTTTTGCACCTAGGGGAATTTCGGTCATTTTTACACTCAGGGGCGTTTTAGTCATTTTTAAGTTCACCTCCGATTTAGAACAGCTAATTCATTATAATCGTTTAGGGTGCATTTGGAAATTTCAAAAGAACTTCAGTGTGTGCTTTTGCATATTTCATGTCTTAGTTTCATTTAGTAATTTAACATCGTTACATTTTAATTGTGCAGTTTAGGTTCAATTTAGTTTTTGATTAACTAACTCTCAATTTAGCTTTCAATTTAGCAATAAGTTAGACATGCACAAGTTGGGTTTGCATTTTTGCGCACTCTTTGCATCTCTTGGCTTACTGCATTTAGTCATTTAGTATCGCTACATTTCAATTATATAGTTTAAGTATTTTAGTAATAATTGTATAACTTGGCATTGGACTTGCTATTTGGGCTTTGATTCTAATTTTATATATGGACCTTTATTGCTTTGGATTTTTTTTTATCGATGGGGCTTTACCCATTCTTTTAATTGGTTGGACCCAATTTGCTTTGGGCTTAGTGGCTCAAATTTTTCTTTTGCCTTTGGTTCAAACCCATCCCAAATAATAGATTCATTTTTTCTATAAACAAATATTACAGTTCCTTTTTACACGAATAATAAATTCACTTTCCCATAAGTTACAAGGAACAAATTCTTGTTCTTGCTCGAAACTATTTCCTTCTCAAATGCTAAGAAGTCGAGATGACCTGCATGAAGTAAAAATGTTCCCCATAGTGTACTGGCGCATATACCATTGATTGGTATACGCAAGGGTAAGCACAAAAAGGGGTTATTGTTGGCAAGCACCGATCACAAGGTATGAAATTGAGTCTCAGCCTCGAAGTATCGATGAAAGCCGTGGAGGAATAGGAGTGAACACGTTAGTAGCTAGTATAAAATAAAAAAAACAACAAAAACATCATGAGCAGTAGCATTATTCTTTTCATCATTGCATTAACTTAAAACTAGCACTTCAGCATATATATACATTACATGCATACCCGCATCTTAGTATTGCATCTTTATTAGGATTAGATTGCATATATGACCTTGTAAATTGCATCAATCATTAAGGGTAACTAGTCAATATGGAGGGATCAAAAGCCAACACATTGCATTTTAGATGTAGCATACATGGTTAGCCTTTTTTCCATAAGCATTCAAAACAATCTCGCATCTTCAACGAGAATTGATCACAGCATCAAGTAATAAAGCAAAGCATTTTCATTGCAACACACGGTAAGTGTCCATTGACAAGCAAGAATTTGGCAACAGTAGGCCACCAAGCAAGCAAGCAGTTTAGTTAAGTTAAAATGTTCAACAGCAACAAGATTAAGGTCCACAGAATACCAGATAGCAGTAAGCAACAGGGCACCAGAGGCACAATAACAGGACCAATTAATAATTAATGGAGGCAATCCATACACGTCAAACAAGGTCCAGGGATGCATGACATGGAAATAAAGGAACAGGATACGCATTACTGAGAAACGTCCATTTACTAATATTGCATAAACCATTGGAAACAGGAAATTTCATCATTACAAATGTCTGTTCTAACATACGTTAGGAGGTTCCATTTCACAGTTCCATCACTTTCACTTGTGCAAGGTCAGCCCCATTTTCATAAAAGGGAAAATAACACATGCTTGCAATTATCCACTCACATGAGTACACTCACAGTAGTTCATTCAAGCACCAAGTATTTCAAAACTCCCTCAAAATGGGGCAGGAGCAATACATGTAGCCATAAGCAATACAAGATGTCATTTCTAAAGAGAATTAGTATACCTGAGCATGTGATTGGCTGGTCAAGAAGTCAGCGCTGATTAGGCAGATTTAGGATGGCCCAAGGTGGCTATTTTCCATTTAAAATGATCCAGCTGGGGGCGCTGCAAAACAGGACAAGAAACTCACGTGAGTAAAAGTCAAACAGGATTAAAATCAAACAGAGGAAAAATTGCTCACCTGTCAATGGAGACAAAAGAACAAACAGACAAAGACAGGGTAAATGAGTGAAAGGAGGGCAAATTTTTGAGGACCATTAGATCAAGAATGAACTAACGGTGGAAATAAAAAGCAGGAGAGGTTTATATACCCGATTTTTAGAGGTTTTTTAAAAAGGGAGGAGGGTTTTGGAAAACGGAAGGAGCAACTAGGGTTTTAGACCAAAAAAAATTGAGGGTTCTTAAAAAGAAGGGTTCGCTTTTAGCGTTTAAGAAAAAAAACAACAAAAAAGGGGGGGAATTAAGGGAAGGAAAAGGGGTTACCTTTCGTTGTTGAATCAAGTTCAGTGCCCATTTGAAGCCTTCGTCTTCTGTTGTACTCGAAACCCTAGTTGAGTCTTGTACCGGATTTACCGATAGGGGTTGGTTCTCGAGTTTTCTTCATCAATTTAGGGTTAGGATCTTGAAAAGGGCAAACTTTGGGGAAGTTTATGGCGGATCTTAGCTAGTTTAGGGACGGTTAGCGTCGGGTTTCGGGTGGCTGTGTCGAAGTTGGAGTGTTTTAGTTTCGGGTCTTGGGGTTTCGAGAGGAAAGCTGATCACTTTGAGGTATTTAAGGCGAGATTTAGCCATTAACTCGGAAGGTGGTGGAGCGGCGCTGTAACTGATAGGGTTTGAAGGAATCAGAGGAAGAAGAAAGGGAAAGGGGAAGCAACAGGGTACGTCGTAGGGTTTTAAGAGGTAGATTTCTAACCCTTTTAATTTAATCTTTTATTTTTCCTTAATTAAGTTCAGTAATTTGTATGTTAATTCACATAAGGACTAAAATCGCTGGAGTGTTTATTTACACCCTT
>AWWV01015557.1:0-24100 GCA_001974805.1 Corchorus capsularis | reverse complement strand
GGATATGGTTACTCCAGAGGAGTACACTCCTGAAGAGATTACTCCAGAAAAGTCCATAGGCATAATTAACAATTCAGTTCAAGAAGAACATCAGGTACCTGATAATTGTGAAAATGAAGAGATCTCAATTAATTATGTCTTGAATGGAATTCGATGGAACCGAAATAAAGTCAACGTTGACGATACTTTTTCATATCATATAGCGCGCGATGTAATAGATGATGATGAGGATCAAGAACCAAAATCTATGAAAGAATGCATGCAAAGAAATGATTGGCCAAAATGGAAAGACGCAATTGAGGGAGAATTAAATTCTCTTGGAAAACGAAAAGTTTTTGGACCTGTAGTCCGTACACCTGAAAATGTACAGCCGGTCGGATACAAATGGGTATTTGTGAGAAAACGCAATGGAAAGGGTGAAATAGTGAAATATAAGGCACGACTTGTTGCCCAAGGATTCTCACAACGACCTGGCATTGATTATGAGGAAACATACTCACATGTGGTGGATGCAACAACTTTTCGTTATTTAATTAGTCTGGCAGTCCATGAAGGACTTGATTTGCGTCTAATGGATGTTGTTACAGCCTATTTATATGGCTCACTTGATACTAACATTTATATGAAACTCCCTGAAGGGTTTAATTTGACTGAAGCAAATAAGTCAGTTTCTCGAGAAAAATACTCAATCAAGTTGAATAAATCCTTGTATGGATTAAAACAATCTGGGCGTATGTGGTATAATCGCCTTAGTGAATATTTGTTGAAGGAAGGATACAAGAATGATCCTATTTGTCCGTGTATCTTTATGAAAAGATCCGGAAATGAGTATGTTATAATTGTTGTTTATGTTGATGACATAAATATCATTGGAACTCCTGAAGAGCTTCCAAAAGCTGTCCAGTGCCTAAAGAAAGAATTTGAAATGAAGGATCTTGAGAGAACAAAATTTTGCCTTGGGTTGCAAATTGAGCATTTAAAGAATGGAATTTTTGTGCACCAATGTACTTATCTAACAAAAGTGCTCAAACGGTTCAATATGGATAAATCACATCCATTAAGTTCTCCAATGGTTGTGAGGTCTTTAGATATAAAGAAATATCCTTTTTAGACCTAAAGAAAGTGAGGAAGAACTACTTGGTCCTGAAGTACCATATCTTAGTGCCATAGGAGCACTCATGTATCTTGCTTGTCATACTCGACCTGACATAGCATTTGCTGTTAATTTATTAGCAAGATATAGTTCTTCTCCTACACGAAGGCATTGGAATGAAGTTAAGCACTTACTCAGATACCTTAAAGGTACAATGGATATGGGCTTGTTTTATTCGAATGTACCCGAGAAAGAATTAATTGGTTATGTAGATGCTGGATATCTGTCAGATCCTCATAATGACCGTTCTCAAACTGGCTATTTGTTTACATGTGGTGGTACAGCCATTTCATGGCGTTCAATGAAACAAACTATAACAGCCACATCATCTAATCATGCAGAAATTTTAGCAATACATGAGGCAAGCCGGGAATGTGTTTGGTTGAGGTCTATGGTAAAACACATTCGTGAGACATGTGGCTTGTCTTCTGGAAAAATGATCCCGACGATCATATATGAAGATAACACTGCTTGTATTGCTCAATTGAAAGATGGGTACATTAAAGGAGATAGAACAAAACATATATCACCAAAATTCTTCTTCACGCATGATCTTCAAAAGAATGGTGATATTGAGGTTCAACAAGTCCGCTCATGTGATAATCTTGCAGATTTATTCACTAAAGCACTTCCTACTACAATTTTTGAGAAACTTGTCCATCATATTGGAGTCCGTAGACTCAAAGATCTTGAATGATGTTATTATGAGGGGGAGATAAATACGCGCTGTACTCTTTTTCCCTTGACCAAGGTTTTTTCCCATTGGGTTTTCCCTGGTAAGGTTTTTAATGAGGCAGCATTTGAATGCGTATTAGGAGTTCATATGTACTCTTTTTCCTTCACTAGGTTTTTGTCCCACAGGGTTTTTCCTAGTAAGGTTTTAACGAGGCATATTCTCCAACAATGGACATCCAATGGGGAGTGTTATAAATATACATGTACCTAATGCATATTATGTGGATGTCCATGAATATAATAATGGATAGATAAAATTGTTGACTTGGTAGATTCATACACATTTACCTATGTGCTTAGATTCATCTCCTTGTGTTTATTATGATGTATCTATGTGCCTTTAAATAGGTCATTTACCTTGTTATGGAATCTTACATGAATAAGAACTATCTCTCTCATTCTCCATACTTTCTTCTTCTCCCTATTTTCATATTCTCTACATTCTCTTGTTCTTTTCATAGTTCAACTCTTGTCTCCAATTCTCTACTACCTTGCTTTATTTTGTTATCATTTCCACAACAAATAAAACCTTTTAGCCAAATGATCATTTCCTTGCCAATGTACAATCCATAATGAAACAGAAAACTCATCATTTACAAATCTCAATGTCCAAGATAATCCTCAAAACAAAAAACAACCTCAATGGCTTTCTTCTTTGTCTTTTCGTCATTCATGGTCATGAACTTCAACAGTACTTTCTGCAATGCAAAGATTAAGAAAGTTATAGCCTTGCAATTTGAAAATATAAATTTTTATAAGAAAAGGAAGAGAATTAGAAGAACCTGAGCCATTTGATCTGAATCTAGGAAATTGATGCAATAGAGTTATAATCCACTCTAAATTGTAGATCAATTACTCTTCATTGTTGTCCACCTTGTAAGACTAATGCATAAAATATCTGCTTTATGCTTTCACCATAAAGCAACCATCATTTAACATAAAACTCTTCTAAACTTATGTCTCCAATTTCAAACAATAATAACTCATAGTTTTCGTAGGATGACTTGATATAAAGTGAAATCGCACAACATTTCCAAAAGTTTGCTTCTTACACTGTATCCAGCTGTCAGTAACTTTGTGTCGTCTTAGGCCTCACTTTCCTGTCAAAAAAAAGTCATTTACATGTCAATTTCATATGCATAAAAAGCTTTTACTTATTACATTAACTGGACCTCTTTTAAAAAGGCTTAATACCCAAATTGGCCCCTTAACTATCTATTTTGAGACAAATTGGCCCCTTAACTTTTTTTTGGGACAAATTGACCCCTTAACTTTTAAAAACGAGATAAATAAGCCATTTTCTGACACGGAGCATTAAACGTCCGGAAGGTGAGAGCGCGTCTGAATTCCGATTAAGGTGATTCTAGCGGCATTTGAAAGATCTCGACAAGAAGAATCTGATGGTTAGGGAGGTGAGAAAAAAAAAACAATCGAAAACTTTCAGATTTCGGGTCAAATTTAAAAGTTTGACTAGAAGGTGCGCTCTTATTCGGCGTTGGAACGGGTTGAATTTCCGATATGTCACTATTTGAAGGATGCTAGATCTACTGATTGTGGAGGTGAGAAAAAATAACAAAGAAAATGAAGCGAATAAGACCGACATCCCTTAGAGAGTGACATATCATAAATTTAGGCCGTTTCGATGCCAGTAGACTGGCATTGCTTATTTTCTTTATTATCGTTTCTCACCTTCGCAATGACTAGATCTGGCATCCCTCAGAGAGTGACATATTAGAAATTCAGCCCGTTCCGACTCCGAATAAGACCGCACTTTCCAGTCAAAGTTTTAAATTTGACCCGATATCTGAAATTTTTTGATTGCTTAGTTTTCTCACCTTCCTGACCATCATATTCTTCTCGTCGAGATCTTTCAAACACCCCTAGAATTGCATTATCGGAAGTCAAACGCACCCTCACCTTCCGGATGTTAAACGCTCCGTCAGAAAATGACTAATTTGTCTCATTTTTAAAAGTTAAGGGACCAATTTGTCCCAAAAAAAAGTTAAGGGGTCAATTTGTCCCAAAATGGATAGTTAAGGGGCTAATTTGGGTATTAAGCCCTTTAAAAAACTAACAGGATGGATATACTAACTGTTAGCCTATATGTTATCTACCTTAATTCCATTGTATTTATGATGTCCCAAATGAGCGAAGTTACAAATATGATTATCAAGACTAAAATGCTTTGTTCTCACCTTTCAACCAATGTTTTCTTATCGACATACTCTGGCACATATTTATCGTACAAGAAAAGGAAAAAGGCTATAATTGAACAAAGTAATCAATATGGACAAGGTTTTAAACAACAACAAAAATGTGTGATTTATCTTTAATTTTGAAGAAAACATAGAAGTATTGTAGAATAGTAGATTAGTCCATACCAGCTGGCTGAAGGGAACCATTTGGTCCCTGAAACACCTGGTGAAATAACTAAACCATTCAGTACTACATACAATAAAATCTAACTGTAAAATTAAATATTTTACAGGATCTGTAGGAATAACCAACCATATAAATGTTTACCAGCATTTGCATGCTTGCTAAATCCATCACTCCAATCAGGCAAATGACCTTGAATGTTACCTTTCCATGCCTTTTGCAAAATCGGCAAGCTCATCTATTAAAGAAACATTGCAATATGACACTATCAACTCCATTTAAGCAACAATGATCTTGAAGAATCAGAGCAAGCAAGTAGGGAACGAACCTTGATTCCAGCTGTATAATATCTGGGCTGTGTCCACCTTACCATCTGAATTGAGCTTCCTTGTAACAGAATGGCCCTGCATAGAGAAATAACCAGTCATTTTATCTGCTCCTTTTTTCTCCTCAATGACCACCTGGAAAATCCACAAATAGATTAAAAGCAAGAAAAGAATCTAACACCTTAATTCTGAACACTCCAGAAAAAAGTTACTTACTCCATCACTTCATAAAAGTGTAAGAGACTATAGGATGAACGTTCATCCTTCATAACCTACATATCAAATGTAAGAGATATCAATAAATCGAATCGACTATCATCATTTCAGAAATAGAAATTGATAAACATTCAACAAAGTTTCAAGGCTTACAAGCAAGGTCTGAGCATATTTTCCCTGCATTACATCCAAAATGCTACCCTTTAAAAGAATACAAGAAATCAATATTAAACTAGGAGCAATGAACATTATGAGTTAGCCAACACTAGTTAAGCATAGAAATGTAAAAAAGCAATATTTTGAGACTGTCATATTTACTTACAATTAGGTGTAGTCAATTTAAGAGTCCTGAAGCGGATATCATACAAAGCTTCATTATCCTTTAGTGAAGGGAAAACTGAGAACGTAAGCATCATCATGTCAGGGTATTCCTCTATAATCTTTGAGATCAACAAGGTACCCATTCCAGAACCAGTACCTCCACCCAATGAATGACAAACCTGGAAACCGGCAAATGAAAGATCATACCAGTTTCTATCAATGAAGATGAAAACACATAACTAACTCTCGAAGAAACATGTTTGGCAACTACAATTGAATAGAATACTTCAGCTTCTACTAGTCAGAAATAATTTCCTTACCTTGTAGATGGTCACGGTTCTCAGCCTCCTTCCTCACAACGTCAAGAATTATAATCAGAGCACGATTTCAGTAGAATCGAACAGAAACATTAAGTGCAAAACTCATATCTAAACAAATGCCAGAAGAAATTTATCTACCACTAGCTCAAGTGCAGAATTAAGAATGAGAAGCCATATCTTGAACTGAAATGCCAAAAAAAAAATTCTGAAGAAACTTCTTGAATATTTGAACTGAAACCCTAAATCTATAAAACAGATCAAAAATTATATCCTTTGAATCGTTTTCAAACAATTTAATATAGAAAATCAATAAAATCAATAGTAAGAATACCAACAATAGCAGAAAAAGGGGAAGATCAAGACAGTGTTCCAGCAACTTGTTCGGAGAATAGTTAATTAATTTCATAGTAATAACGAAGAGAGTGAATGACAAGTTAATTTGTGAAGGGTTTCTGAAAACAAACCTCGCTAAAACAGAGCAAAGTAACGTCAGCTTACATGGCCAGGTTCCGTCGTCGATCTCGTTGCCGCCATTTGTGTCCTCTTCCATGGTGGCAAAACCTCTAATCAGGCCTCTTCAATTTGCTTCTTCAAGCCAACGACTCATCGTCGTGCATTTTCTCGGCAAACAGGGAGAAGGAAGAAAATAAAGTTTGAGAAAGGATTGAAGCGATATGAGAGAAACAGTGAAACTATTTATTAGATCTATAAAAGAGTGCAAGAGAAAAATGGTTTTTCTAGGCGCAAAGGCTTGTGTGGATTTGTTAAGAGCAAGGCCAACGAATACGGTATAACGCCATTTTTCTGCAAAAATTCTCAAAAATCAGTCTAAGGAACCCGGCATTTTTTTGTTTCCCAATACACTTCAAATTGGTGGAGCATAGTGCCGCGCGGCACTGTTGCTCAACACCAAATTTTTTTAAGGTTATTTTTTCATTTTTAAACATAAATATTTAGATTAAAATTATAAAAAATATATTATCAGAAAGTTATCATCAACTTTAACCAAAAAAAAAAAGTTATCATCAACATCTACAAAATGAGATCTATATTGACTATATTTTGAAATTTTTTAAAAAAAATTATATATATAAGTAGTGTTTTATTGTTAAAATTTAATAATATAATAATATATTTAGTGGTTTGGTGTGATGTACATTGGAGTAAAAAAATATTTGGTGTGAGTATATTCTAAAAAAATTCCCTTTTAATACTAAAATGGTGAAAAAATTGGTGTTACACATTGGCCTTGCTCTTAGGGTTTTTCCCGATAAAAGAGAATCGAGAATGGAGGAGAAATTATTAGGTGGGATGGACCCACCACGTCATTCATGGGACTAGCCAATGGAATCTTGCCATGTCAAATGACTTCCTTAAATTTAGGCACGATTTTAGCCCAAGGTTTAGCTCCCTTTTAAAATAAATCCTCTATAAAGGGTAAGTCCCCAAATTTGAGATATTATTGGGATAGGTTTTAGAAAATTGATGAGTTGTCTTAATATTATTGATCAGTCCCATAGATGACGTGGTGGGTCCGTTCCACCTAATAATTTCTCAGAATGGAGAGACTAGAGGGTTAAGACTGGAGTTTTTACAATCTTTTATCTATACTATATATAAAAGTACGAATAAGGAGAAACTTTATGTTTTCCGATTGTACCCTTATTTTTAAAATATATTTCTAAATTGTCATTGCTAAATAATATTTTAATTATTCCATTATTTTTTTAATCATAAATTATTCCATTATTAATTATTAGATTATATAATACGAATATTAAATTATAAGAAAGTCAATTTGGCTTTGTATTTCCAACGTCCTATTTAATTTTGCCTTTTGTCTTTGTTTCCAATTTCATATGAAGGTTATAAAAGTCTCAATTTCATAAGGAGTACCAAAATTTGATAGAAGGTTATCAAATCTCATAGAGTGGTTATCGAAATTTCATAGAGATCAGATTATCAAAATTTATAGGAAGATTATCAAAATTTCATAGTGTTGTTATCAAAATTTCAAAGCGAGGTTATCAAAATTACATAATGTGATTATCAGAATTTCATAGAGGGGTCAACAAAATTTTATAAAGAGGTTATCAAAATTTCAAAAAGAGGTTATCAAATTTTCAAAATGTGATTACAAAAATTTCATATTGGTACTTCTGGGGAGGTTATCAAAATTTCATAGTATGGCTACCAAATTAGGAAGGTTATTAAACTTTTATTATCGAGTAATCAAAATTTCAGGGAGGATATCAAAATTTAGTAGTTTAGTTTTCAAAATTTCATAAGAGGGTTATCAAAATTAAATAGGGAGATTAACAAAATTTCATAATGAGGTTATCAAAAAATCATAGGGAGGTTTATATCAAAATTTTATTGGAAGATTTATTAAAATATCATAGCGAGGTTATCACAATTTCATATTGTGATTATCAAAATTTCAGAGTATGATTACTAACAATTCATATGGAGGTTTTTAAATTTTCATAATGTGGTTATCAATATATCATATGGAGGTTATCAACATCTCATAGTATTGGTTATCAAAATTTCATTGGGAAATTATCAAAATTTCATATTGAGGTCTTCAAAATTCCTTAGGAAGGTTAACAAAATTTCATAAGAAAGGTTAAAAAAAATTAAAAAAAGGTTCTCAAAATTCCATAGTATCATTATTAAAATTTCATAGGAAGGTTATCAAAACTTCATAATGTGATCATAAAAAATAGTGTAATTATCATAATTTAATAGAGAGATTATCATAATTTCATATAAATATTTCATTTAAACACGTTGGGTCACGTGCAATGCACCTGAAAGTTAAAACTAGTTATCTTTTAAATATCTCCAGATTAATTACCCTCACAAAAAAAATAATAAAAAATCTCCAGATTAATCTTTCTATTATTAGTGGCGTGTAAGTGCCTGTGAATAAATGATCAATCCTGGCATTTTAAACGCCACGTAACTATTATTATTGGTTTTCAATTAAATGATATATTTCTGGCATTTTTAATGCTCTTAAAATTTACTCCCTCTATTCCTTTTTAATTGTCCCTTTCCCTTGTTCCTTTTTAATTGTCCCTTTCCCTTGTTTTCCAGAAATACCCTTCTTGAAATATGCATTTAATTAAAAGGTCAAACATGTATTTAATTAGAAAGAAGCAATGACTTAAGGGTATTATAGGAAGATTAAGTGAAATTGTAATAGAATTTAGGAAACTAACTAAATTTAACTACTTTTCTTAAAGAAATAAATTGGTTAAAATGGACAATTAAAAAGGAACAGAGGGAGTATGTTTTAGGGGCAATTTAAATGCCACTGTAACTTTAGCGCAAACCTTGGAAAAGTTAGCAGGAATTTTCATTTTTTTTGGCGTGTTAAACGCCGTTGAATGTAAGAATAAAATTTCAGACGGCAAATAAAAAGAAATTGTGGCGTTACCTACGAGGGCACCCCAATAGTCTGTTATTCTCTAGCATTTCCGCTGAAATGCCACTGAACTTGTGCCAGTAATTCTTACTTTTCTTGTAGTGATACTCAGCCACAATAGAAAAGCAAACTCAGCCATTTTCAACACTCATCCTTGGCTGATTTGCTGCAAACACCAATCCTTTTTCTCAAATCTTCAAATATGGTCCTTGGTAGAGCTTTGGTCAAAATGTCAGCAAGTTGAACTTCAGAACAACAATAAATCAAACTGATTTCACCAGCTTGTTGCATCTCTCTAATAAAGTGATACTTTATCTTGAAATACTTAGTTTTACCATGGAACATAGGATTTTTAGCTATAACTATAGCTGATTGATTATCACACATAGTCTCAATTGCATCAGTTGGTGTTTGGTCCAAATCAGACATTAGCTTCTTCGCCCAAATTGCTTGGTTTACTGCAGCAGCAGTAGCTATGTATTCTGCCTCTGCAGTGGACTGAGCAACAACATTTTGCTTTTTAGAATTCCAAGTAAACACTCATAATACCAAAGTAAACAAAAAACCAGAAGTGATATTCATGTCATCACTTGAACCAGCCCAATCACTATCAGAAAAACCAACACCTCAACACCCTTTAAACAAAAAACTCATGATGCCAAAGTAAACAAAAAACCAGAAGTGATATTCATGTCATCACTTGAACCAGCCCAATCACTATCAGAAAAACCAACAAGCTTCAATTCTGCAGATCTTCCAAATCTGACTCCATAATCAATGGTGCCTTTAACATACCTCAACACCCTTTTTGCTGCTTTGAAGTGCATTGAGCTAGGACTATGCATGAATCTTGACAAGAGACTCACTGCATACATAATGCCAGGCCTTGTTGCTGTCAAGTATAGTAAATAGCCTATCAAGCTTTTATAGGTTGTTTCATTAACCTTTTCAAAGCCATCTTGCCTCATGGGTTTTTCACCTTGAACAAGAGGCGTGCTCACAGCTTTGCAACTTTCCATATTAAATTTTTTTAGCATCTCCCTTGGATACTTCTATTGAAAAATAAAAATTCCTTGTTGAGACTGCAAAATCTCCATACCAAGGAAATAAGACATTTCTCCAAGATCAGTCATCTCAAATGCCTTCATCATTTGATCTTTGAACTGCCGGACCAAGTCTTCATTGCTGCCTGTCACAAGAAGATCATCCACATACAAAGACACAATCAACACATCTTCATTTTCAAATTTCTTCACATGCAAAGATGGTTCACTAAGGCTTCTGACAAATCCTAAGTGAACAAAATGCTCATCAATTCTTCCATATCAGGCTCTAGGAGCCTGTTTTAACCATACAAGGCTTTCTTAAGTAGATAAACCTTGTAAAGCAACACCATCTGGTTGCTCAATAAAATTTTTTCTTGTAAGTAGCCATTCAAAAAAGCAGATTTGACATCAAGTTGGAAGATTTTCCATTGCTTTTGAGCTGCCAAAGCAAGTAATAATTTGATCGTGTCGTGTCTAGCTACTGGCGCAAATGTCTCACTGAAATCAACCCCATATTGCTGAGCATAACTCTTCACAACCAGTCTCGCTTTCAATCGGTTCACAGAACCATTAGGATTGAGCTTGGTCCTTTACACCCATTTTACTCAAATTACATTCTTATGACTTGGTCAGTCAACAAGAACCCAAGTTTGGTTCTTTTCAATCATATCCAACTCTTCTTGCATGGCCTCTTTCCATCCTGGTGTCTTGATTGTTTCCTCAAAATTTGCAAGTTCCAAAACAGCCAAATTGCCTCTTTCATACACATCTGCAACTGTTCTTATACCCCTCACTGGTTCATCATCATAGTTCTCATCATTTAGTGCAGCTTCTTCAAGCTCTTGAGATGACCCCAATTCAATTCTTTTCATTCCATTCTCAACTTCAGATTTCTCCCAATTCCATATTGCATTTTCATCAAACTTTACATCTCTACTCACTATCATTTTGTTAGTGAGTGGATTGTAAACTCTATAGCCTTTAAAACTACTGCTGCAACCAAGAAATACACAAACTTCAGCCTTTTCATCAAGCCTGTCCCTCTTGACTTTAGGCACATGCACATAACAAATGCAACCAAAGACTCTAAGATGTTCCACCGATGGTTTAGCTCCAAACCATGCTTCAAAAGGTGTATTACCATCCAAAGCCTTTGTAGAAAGTTTGTTCTGTATATAGACAGAATGGTTGACAGCTTCTGCCCAAAAGCTTTTTGGAAGCTTTTTTCTCAAACATCAAGCATCTTGCCATCTCCATCATTGTTCTGTTCTTTCTCTCACTCACTCCATTTTGTTGTGGAGAGTATCTAACAGTCAGTTGATGTTCAATGCTAGCATCTTCACAAAACTCTTAAAATCTATCTAAAGTGTACTCGGTGTCATTATCCGACCTGATTACCTTCATCTTGTGTCCACTTTGGTTCTCTACCCAAGCTTTAAACTTCCAAAAAACGTCTACAACCTTAGACTTTTGCTTCAGAAAGTAGACCCAAGTGAATCTGCTAAAATCATCGATGAACAAGATAAAATACTTGCTGCCATTTTAATGACAAGGTCCTCATAGCACCACAAACATCAGTATGCACCAGCTCCAATTTTTCTGATGCTCTCCAAGCTTGATTAACAGGAAATGGCAGC
Organism: Corchorus capsularis; assembly: GCA_001974805.1. Taxonomy (NCBI): domain Eukaryota; kingdom Viridiplantae; phylum Streptophyta; class Magnoliopsida; order Malvales; family Malvaceae; genus Corchorus; species Corchorus capsularis. The sequence goes on along the minus strand of AWWV01015557.1, from coordinate 12,534 downwards.
CTAAATTGCTTACCCAATTGGCAAACTTCACATACATTTTCTTGTTCATAAATAGGAGGCAAGGTAAGAACTAACTCATTCATATGCATTTGACTCAATGAATGATAGTTAACATGCCCCATTCTCTTATGCCACAAAATTGACTTGTCTACTGAACTTGAATAAGCAGATGAAGTATTCAAATTCCAATTTAGATAGAAACTCCTATCATTCATTCTAGCAGATATCAATTCATTGCCAGCTGGTTCATATATCACACAAGTGTTTTTCTTAAACACTAAAACATAGTCTTTTTCAACTAATTGTCCCACACTAACTAAGTTTTGATCAATATCAGGTACAAACAGAACATCAGAGACGATTTTGTTACCTGATGGAGTTTTCACAATGACATCTCCTTTTCCTTTTGCTTCGATAAAATCACCATTTCCAATCCTAACTTGAGCAGTGTAGGATTTGTCCAAGTATTTGAACATCTTTTCATCGGACACCATGTGGTTTGTGCAGCCACTATCAACCATCCAAGTGAGATTGTTTCTACTGCTGCTGGCATAGCATGTAGCGACAAACATATGCTCCTCATGTTGCTAGTTAGTTTCAGCAACTTGAGCTTGAGTCCCTTGCTCTTGTTGGCTTTTATTTTTGCAAACTCACTCCATATGGCCCATCTGTTTGCATGACCTACATTGAATGTCAGGTCTGGACCAACAAAGTTTCACCGGATGAGTGGTAAGCTTGCAATGAGGACATGGAGGAAATTTTTTCTTTCCTCCTTCTTTGTCACCATCCTTTTCCTTCTTGGTTTTCTCCTTTTGGTCCCAAAAGTTTTTCTTCCCTTTTCTACCAAAATGAGCCTTTTATGTTCCTTTAGCTTGAAAAGCTCCTTCTGTCACTACTTCTCTGCTTGCCCTTCTTTGCTTTTAAGCATAAAGAGCATTTACCAATTCTGACAAGGACATGCTTGAGATATCTCTTGAATCTTCAAGAGAAGAAATCTTAGACTCATACCTCTCTGGAAGAGTGGTAATGATATTTTCCACAACCCTTTCTTCTGTAAATTCAGCTCCAAGTAGCCTGATGCCATTAACGATTGACATGATCCTATCAGAATATTGCTTCACAGTCTCAGCCTCCTTCATTTTAAGATTTTCAAAATCTCTCTTGAGATTGATGATCTGCTGCTTCTTGGTCTTTTCAGTGCCTTGAAACTCCTACTTGATTTTATCCCAAGCTTGTTTTGCAGTGTCACAAGCCATTATCCTGGTGAAGATCACATCAGAAACACCATTTTGAAGGCAGGCCGTAGCTTTGAACTTCTTAGCAACTTCCTCTGTATGTTGCTTCATCTGGGCTATGGTTGGATTTTCCCTTAATGGTGGTGGTTCTCTACCAAAATCTACAACTTCCTACAAGTCATGTGCCTGCAGGTAGGTTTTCATCTTCACCACCCAAATATGATAGTTCTCTCCATTGAAGACAGGAGGTGCTTGTAAAAAGCTGCTGGAAGCCATTAAAACAAATGCAAGAAGTCTAAAAAACAGAATTGATTTTTTGGTTTGGGGAAGGTTTTTTTACTAGCTAACTCTCCTTTGTTTTCCTTAACCTCACAGGTCCTTCAAAGATCAACAAAATCTCTTGATACCATTTGTTGGAATTAAGAACCAAAAAACAACAAAGAACAAAAGAAAGAGAGCTAAGCTTGGAAGAGAAAAATCTGGAAAAGGGTCACACACATAGTACCTTTTCATTACAGAATATAAACAAACACAACATAAGCATATCAGAAGTTTACCAAATGTTACCAACTTTTGTCAGTCACAATTTCACTTAACACTAAAACTATACCATACATCCCATGCCTAAGGACAGACAAACTCCAACTAATGTCAGAATTTTTTATCAACAAAAAGATCACAACATATCTAAAGATTGTTGATATACATACAACAACTTTGACCTTAACAAAAGATTTTACATACTCAGCCACAATAGAAAAGCAAACTCAGCCATTTTCAACAAGTGGGAGAAGGTTTCTTTTTTTTTTTTGGCACATAGATGGGAGAAGGTTTCTTAGATTGTCCTGGAGGAAACAAGGATTTGGAAAAAGTAGGTGATGATTACTTTCATGATCTTGCTTCAAGGTCATTTTTTCAGAGATCAGCTTGTAACAAATCCTGTTTTGTTATGCATGACTTAATCAATGATCTTGCAAAGTTTGTATTAAGAGAATTCTACATCAGATCAGAACCTGATGTTTCATTTGAAGTTACAAGTAGAACACGCCTTCTTTCTTGTATCAGAAGTAAATATGTGAGATCAGAGACAGGGAGATTTTGGCCATCTGCGAACCTTCCTACATGTAGATGTATCTCGAGGGGTAGGGCTGTATCCTCTGCAGAATGTTAGCATGGAAAACACAAGTGCATTGACAAAACTAAGTTGCTTAAGGTTAAGGATGCTCTCTTTATATCACTGTGAAAGTGTTGGCGTCTTACCAAATTCAATAGGCAATTTGAAGCATTTGCGCTATCTGGATCTCTCAAAAACATCAATTGAAAGGTTGCCTGAATCAGTGAGTAGTTTGTTTAATTTGCAAACCTTAATATTATTGCAATGCGAATACCTCATTGCATTGCCTACCAAATTAGGCAGGCTGATAAACTTGCGCTATCTTGATATTCGACCTGAAAGATCTTGGCACAATAACAGCAATTGTTGTAGGTAATCAAAACGGCTCCAACATTAGGGAGCTGCAGGGGAAACTCCATCAACTAAATGTTATTTCTGTCATTGATGCTTCAGAGGCTGATTGGAAGGGTAAAATGAATGTGCAAGGTCTAGAGTTGGGTTGACTTGGTGATACTAATGATTCAAAGCATGTAAGAAATGTACTTGACCAGCTACAGCCTAGTACCAACATCAAAGCCCTTGACATACTGAATTATGGTGGTACAAGATTTCCAAATAGGGTTTGAGACAATTCCTTTTCAAACATGGTATCTTTGTTTATGAGCAATTGTAGACATTGCATATCATTTCCCTTTCCACCCCTTAGCCAATTACCGGCACTAAAAGATCTCTGGATCCAAGGGTTCGCCGGAATAACAACTGTAGGTGCTGAATTCTATGGCAGTAACTCTTCCACTGGTAAAACTCCATTCAGTTCTCTTGAGACTTACTTTAAGATTGGAGAATATGCAGGAGTGGCAAGAATGGTTCAGTTTTGAAGCCAATGCTTTCCCTCATCTCCAAGAGGCAGAGCTATGTTTAACAGACTGTTTCAAGTTAACCAGAGCATTGCCCTTGCAACTTCCTTGTCTGAAAATACTTGAGATTAGGAATTGCCAGAGACTTGAGTCCCTTCCAAAGGTTTTAGGCACATGGTGAAGTGGAGTTAGACAATTGTAATCAGCTTCAGTTAGAAGAAAGGGCTAAGGAAATTGACAGTTAAAAAGATCAAATAGCATCTTGGACTCCATTCCTAAGCTGTTGAGTCACTCACTGGTCTTGAAGAGCTGTTTGTTGATCATTTGGATTCACTAGCTAGGAGTAATAATCTACCAACAAGTTTGGCATCTCTCACTGTCACTGTGAGGACTTGGATTTAACAGATGGCAAAATCATTATACTTTGAACCATGTAAATTCTCAGGTAATGATTTTCTTGCATTGATCTTGATCTTAACTTCATAATATAATATTGGATTTCAATTTCATCCCATTGTAATTGTTTGTTTATTTACTGCGTCTGCGTGGAAATTCTTGATTGCAGAAAGGCAGTGCATTTTACGTGCCATGTATGGCGCGTGAACCCCATAAAAGCCGTACATATTCAAAGAATTAAAACCCCGACCAAATCTATCTTGTACTAGTAACTGCTAACTTGGATAATGTCGACGATGACAATGAATATGATGGCAGCGCCCAAAGCGCATTTTAACTTGAAATGTTCGACGTTCCGGTCAAGGACGACGAGCAAGTCTTCTTATCCGACGGTGAGAATGCAGACGCGTATTCACCGTCTGATAGAGGAGCAAGGTATCGTGCTAATGCCTGGCTGCTACGACGCTCTATCGGCTGCCATAGTCCAGCAATCTGGTTTCAATGCTGCTTTCATCTCTGGCTATGCTCTCTCCGCCTCTCTCCTCGGCAAACCCGATTTTGGCTTGCTAACGTCACAACTCCCAACCCAATCTTATTTAACTTGCTTATTTTTTTCTTTTTTTGTTAAACGCAAAATTTTGATAGTTGGTTTTGGGGTGTTCTTGAAGCCCACCAGAAATGGCGGCGACTGCCAGGACGGTTTGTGCGGCGGCTCCGATGATACCCATAATTGCAGATGCTGGTATATCCTATTTCATTTCTATGTTTTTCTGTTTCATACGAATGCATTTCAATGTTTGAATACTTGTATTTAAATCGTCTGTTTTCAGATACGGGTGGTGGCAACGTTCTCAATGTTCAGAGGACTATCAAGGATTTGATTGCAGCAGGTGCTGCCGGCTGCTTTCTTGAGGTACAATACAAATACCCAAATAACCCTGCAACTTTTTAATGATCATAACTAATTGCAAGGACAAGTGTCAGTTTAGATTAACTCTATTTACAAGTTTGATATCTGTTGCTCAGCAGCAGTTGGGTGTATTTTAGAAAAGAAATTATGCAACTTTGGTAGTTATGAGGATTGGAAATGTTCATTACTGTGTTTGTTAACAACATTTTTCGCCTCCTCCTACCTAATTTTCATTTATATATCTTCCTTATAGGATCAAGCATGGCCAAAGAAGTGTGGTATGATTGTACAACTCCTCTTCGAATTGAATTTTGGATTCTGCAATCCAGAATAACTTGGTTGTTTGTTTTTCTTTATCCGTGTTTGCCTAATCATTCCTCTGGCTTTGAATTCAATCAGGGCATATGCGTGGCAAACAGGTATGATCTTTTCTTTTTCCTGCTTGTTTTTGTAGTTTCTTTAGCCAATGGATGCTGTTTCGTGACCAATACATCAGGTCTGTGGAGAAGGAATTACAGTATATCTTATTTTTGTAGGGGAATGAGGTTTTGTTGATGAATAAATGTGTTTCTTTAGAAAAGACCTCAGTTTTTCAATTCTCTCATGACTTCCCTCTCATGCCCCCTTTGTTGTCAACTTGATCTTTTAGGTTATACCTGCGGAGGAGCATGCTGCCAAAATTGCATCTGCTAGGGATGCCATTGGAGATTCTGACTTTTTCCTTGTGGCCAGAACTGATGCGCGTGCTACATCAGCAAAAACTGGTCTTTCCGAAGCCATCTCTAGAGCAAATCTTTACATGGAGGTATTTGGTCTTCTTCTTCTTCTAAAGAAGCTGGAAATTTGGTGTAGATTATTATAGCGTTTCCTCTTTTGTAATTTCTTCAAATTACATCCTCTGCCATTTGTCTTTCATGTAATCTGGTACAAGTTCATTTCATCCAATCTGCTTTATCCTTGCTCAATTCCTCCATCTGCTCTCTGTAATCAAATGCATAGGAATTAGAATAAAGTTTACATTAGGGTCTGTTACTGATACAAGAAAGAGTATATTATGATTTTAGAAGAAAATGTCCAATGTCACTGAGTTGGTGATCTCATTTCTTGGTTTTGTTCATTTTGGATAGCTTACAGCTGAGCACTGAGCTTGTCTCTTCCTATTGTGATTACTTTTTCAATTAAGACAAGAAAGTTTAGAGCCCTACTAAAGAGCAGGAAAGTAGATGTAGAAAGAATATTTGTTCCAAATTCTTCTCATGTCAAAAGAACTCTCTTGCAACTTCTAAATTTGTTTTTACTTTAAGGTGTTGTTTAGGATTCAAATGAACCATCACCCTTTTCCCATGGTCAAAATTCTCTCTTCTACCCTTGCAAATCTTGCAGGATATGTTTTTGATCAAGCACAAATTGTTATTCATTACTGATGTCCATGATTTCAAGAGTCCATAAATCTTTCTCTTTTCATCTTATGTAGTCCTTTTCTCCCCACCAATCTGCTGTCCTTTTGTTTCTTCCTCAAAAATCCTTCCCCTTCTTTTTCTTGTCCACGCTTTCTCTTCTTCACCACCATGAGCTCTCGCAACTCACTTTCTCAGGTTTGTTCGCTCTGCTTTCCTCTCACCCATCACCCACACTTGGTTTCTGATTTTGGGTTTTTTGCATTTTCTACACTAATTTTTCTTTTGATTTTTCACTTTAAGTCTGCAGAGAAATTAAATTAAATATATTATTTTAAAGAATGAAAAAATATATGGTGGAAAACATATTTCATAATTTTCTATTGGTTTCAGCATTTTGCTTATTTCGTTAATTTGAGTCAATTACATTATGTATGACTTTGCAAGTTTTATTAGAGATTGAGCAATTTTGATTTTGTCTGAGATAATCTCCATGTCAAGATACTAACTGGAACTGCTTTGCACTTGCAGCCTGCAGTTTCCCCTTGGCCAACATATGTAGTTTTGGTTAGACTGTATTATATCATACTCGTTTCAGTCAAAAGAATAGCCATTCTCTAGATTGTCATGCGTAGAATTTTTATTGAAGGAAGAGTGACACAGTTGATATAGACTCCAAATACCATTGCTTGTGTAAATTAGTCAACCTCAACCAGTGCATAGAGGATTGAGACTCCAAATACCATTGCTAGTAAATTAGTCTACCTCAACTGGTGCATAGAGGATTGTGCTATTGCTCAGGCAATGACAGTATACTTACTGAAGTAGTTATTCGGAGATTATTATGTAAATGGTGACTCATGACAAGCTGGCTATGGTGGTAATCCATAATAGATTACAGAGTGAAGTAAAAACTAATCTTATCATGGAAAAAAACGGAGACAGGGGCGTATTATCATCTGATAACTTTTAGAGACAATAGTTTTGACTTTGGGCTGTATGTCTTTTGTCTAAGGTGGAACTCTGAATGAGGTTTCACATCTATAGAGATCATGAAGTTTCCATAACGAAAAGTTGATGAGCTCAACATCCTCCATTGTATCAGTTTTTGTTCATCAGATTCAACCTTTCTAATTTTTATATTGTTTTTAAGGCTACAATCAAATTTGTAAATAGTTTTCTTCTAGAGATGTTGCTAAATTTTGCAGCATAAGTTGTGCAGGCAGGAGCAGATGCTTGCTTTGTAGAGGCACCAAGGAACGATGACGAGCTTAAGGAGATAGGGCGCCATACGAAAGGGTACAGAGTTTGTAATATGATTGAAGGTGGAGTGACACCCTTGCACACACCTGAGGAGCTGAAAGCAATGGGCTTTCATTTAATCGTGCATCCGCTAACCGCCCTCTATGCGTCAGCTCGTGCATTGGTTGATGTTCTGAAGACCCTGAAGGAAAATGGAACTACTAGAAATCACCTTGACAAGATGGCTACCTTTGAAGAATTTAACCAACTGATCAAATTGGAATCTTGGTTTGAACTTGAAGCACGCTTTTCAAATATCAAGAGTGCAGTAGGAATAAAATCATGATGGGGGTGGGAGAAATATACTAGGAGTTCATTTTACCTAGACAGAGGATCATGTGGGTTTCAAAACCAGTTCTGCATGATCTGGATTACAATATTAGTTTTCTATCATTCGCCTGGAACTGCTATTTATCCTGTCATAGTAGCTCAATAACTCCAATCTGAGTTCACGGGTGGTGCCTGCTGCTATTATTGCTCTTGCATGTGAGTTCCAAAGTCAATCATAGCTCTTTAGATAGCACTAAATAAACTTTTTCTCCTAAATTAACTGCTTTTAAGTATTGCAAATCTTTATTATTACCAATAGCAAATGTTTTCAACACAGTAGTTGTAATGCGGTTGTTGGCTTCAACTTTAATCAATGAGAGCCTTGAAAGCTCACCTATTTTGCCATTGGCATAGTCCCACTTTTTTAAAACAATCTGGACCCACTACTACCCCTTTGAAACTGCTTATAAAAGGCATGGAAGTTTTGCTTAAATGCCCAACTCACTCACTGAAACAGGTTTTCCTACTCTTACAAGCTAGCAATTTCTTGAGGAAAATTTCAAGCTTTTCTCAGATATGGCGCAGGGAAGGGGCAGTGCAAGCCAAGCCAAGTTCAGTAGTGCTGCAATATTGCTGCTGTGCTTTCTGGTTTGCTTGGAAATTGTTGATGCAGCAACTTACACTGTTGGAGACTCTGGCGGCTGGACATTTAACATGGCTAGTTGGCCTAAAGGGAAGAGATTTAGGGCTGGTGACGTGCTCGGTAAGTATCATCTTCTTAACCTAAAAAGAAATGAAGAAACTTTTCGGAGTCTTGAAGTGCATAACATAATAATCTTAGCAAAGTTGTGTGATATTTTTCTGCAGTGTTCAACTATGATGCAACAATCCACAATGTGGTAGCTGTGAACAGGGGAGGTTACACGAGCTGCACGACGCCGGCAGGTGCAAAAGTGTACAGCTCAGGGAAAGATCAGGTAAGACTTGCCAAGGGACTAAACTTCTTCATATGCAATACCGCCGGCCACTGTGAGTCTGGAATGAAGATTGCCATAAATGCAGTCTAAACCACCTATATTATTGTGAAAATGACTATTACTCTGGTTTGGTTTGGTCATGTTATTAGGAAGAACAGAGGAATGCTTGATTGTTGTTGTGTTTCCAAGTGTTCAAAGATGTGAATGTATTATTATGATAATAATTATTACAAACATGTGCTAATAGACTTATAATTATGTATTTTACTAGTACTTTGCAAGGTCCACCAGGGCTCACGGACTTTGTTTTATTAATGTTGAGTTCAAACTTCAAATGCTTTATGCTGGAATTGCTTCACTTTTTTGTCTCTCTGCAACTGCAAGGTTTAGTTATTTTTGTTGCTAGTTTTGTCCCTTCCCAGATCTATCTAAGATGAAGATCTCTTCATTTTTTTAGATTTTGTTGTATCTTTAGTTTTTCACCCAAAAAAAGAAACGAGGAATGGCAACTTTTGTCATTAAGCAATCACATGGGCCAGTTTGACGTTCCCTTTCACAAGAGAACACCAAGCTTCAAACAAACAAAAACACCCCCAAATGGAATGTAGCCTGCTAGTAAAATGGCAATCCAAGTTCAATTAAACTGTGTTGGATTTGGATACACTAAACCTTCTTCTTGGGCGAATTCGATCTGATCCAACATATTATTTGAATTTGAAAAGAAATTACTGAATTTGGAAAAAGAGAACAAATTGAATGGGTTTCATTTTCCTTATTCTCTTTTTGGATAATTGGTTTCATTTTTCATGGTTAATGACCATTATCTATGTATATACTCCATCTGTCCCATAATATAAATCCATTTTAACCGTATCACAAAGTTTAAGAAAAGTAGTTACAATTCTAACTTCTATAAACTTTTATCTTTTCTTTCCAATTTTATCTCTCTTCTCTCTCCTCCCACTTACTCCTCATAGTCAATAAATAAATTAAATTCCAACTAAATTTCTACTATCACTAACAAGGGTAATTTAGATAACTTAGGCAAAAATTGCATTGGGATTTAAAAAGGGACTTATATTTTGGGACAAATAAAGTTTCTAGAAGGGGACTTATAATATGGGACAGAGGGAGTAAATATAAGCGTTTATATATAATACACTGTCTGTGGAATTTAACAGACTGCACAAGTGGGTCTTGAAGGGTAACATGTGTCACTTCGGGATTAGATTGAATTATTTAAAATTTAATTAATTCAGAAATTGGACATGTGTCAACTTCACAACCCACTTGTGGAGTCCAAAATTTACACCGCCGGTGTATCAAATAATTACCCTAAATATAATGTCAGTTCCCAAGTTTATCTCACAAGTTGACTCAGAGACAAAATCGGTTGGCAAAATACCTAAAAACCAAAATATTTACAATGTTAATATATTTTTCAAGGGTAAATGTGATATTTTACTTTTTAGTCATTACTATTTAAAAGAAAAACTGCAAATCTAAAAGAAAACCACCCACACCTTTGGTCCAAAAAAAAAAAAACATAAGAAGGAAACAATATTATTTTGACCTTTATTTATTAAAATAATATAGAAATAATTTATAAATAATATTTATAAATTTTGAATCATCAACTTTTCAATAATTTTTAACATTTTAATTTTTCTTTTTTTTCATAAATAAATGGTCAACATTAAACTTGTTCGACCAATAAATAGATAATTATATAAGGACAAATGGAGTACTTAACAATCCATTCCCTTTAAATAGGCCACTCTTGTTGCCAAAAAAAAAAAGTGGTATTCTGATTTTGCATCCTTGTTTTTTTAATTGTTAAACACCACCCCCTTTTTGCTACTTACCGCCCCACTTTTTACATTTTCGTCCTTTGTTCATATTTTCAATACTTTTTAACTTCAAATCCTTTAAAAGCTCCAAACAACCTTCAAAGTAAAATCTTTACTTCATTTTCTTCAAACTTTCTAACATCAAATCCTTTACTACATTCAAACTAAAATCTTGAAGAAAATCATGTCGGATTTTGTTCTCGGCCTCGGCAAAGGAGTGATGAGATTACTGGTATGAAAATCTGTATGAAATATATGTTGTTATTTTGTAGATTTAAGTTGTAGATCTAAAATTTTGAAAAAAAAAAATTCTGCTTTCAGTGCCGTCCTCCTGGGGCGTCCTAGGGCGGTAGTAGCTTGTTTTAGATTTTTTTTAATTATTGATTATTATTAATTATTTAATTATTAATTATTATTAATTACAATTTTGAAATTGTGAAATTTAATTAAGATTAATTAGTGTTAACACTTTTGTGTAATTAATAATTAATATTTGGTAATTAAATTTTGCAAGTTTCATTGGAAGTTTTTGGTGGTGACGGGCGATGTAGGATGCGGTCTTGTTGTAGTTGTATATAACATCTGAACCATTTGTATTTAGACATGGGGTACATTCTTCTACATACTTTTCAATTGATGCATTAGACTCAAATCTAACAAAAAAGCACCTTAGAAAGGAGGAAGTTGAATTTGATTTGCCCTTATTGATGATTCCTTTATAGTATTGTCATATACGGTTGTAGCACCTGTGGCGGTGTATATAGTACTATTTTTGGGATTAGATTTAGACCTATCAAGAATACGTCTGAATCTAAACCCAGAAATAATAGTATGTACACCGACACAGATACTAGAACCGTATATGTCAATACTATAGAAGGAATCATCAATAAAGGGTAGATCAAATGAAAACTTCCTCTTTTCTGAGGCGCTTTTTGTTAGATTTGAGTCTAATGTATCCATTGAGTGTTGGCAGAATAATGTATCCCATGATAGGTCCCTTTATTGATGATTCCTTCTATAGTATTGTAGACACCTATTTTTGTCCCGTATCCTTTAATTCTTTTCTTATTCGGCATTAGGGTCGCCCAAGGGCATTTTGGTCATTTTTACACTCGGGGGGATTTTAGTCATTCTCTAAGTTCACCTTCAATTTAGAACAGCTAATTCTTTAAAATCGTTTAGGGTGCATTTGAAATTTTCAAAAAAACTTCAGTGTGTGCTTTTGCATATTTCATGTCTTAGTTTCATTTAGTAATTCAACATCGTTGCCTTTTAATTGTGTAGTTTAGGTTCAATTTAGTTAGTTAATCATTTAGCTCTCAATTCAGCAATAAGTTAGGCATACACAAGTTGGGTTTGCATTTTTGTGCACTCTTTGCATTTCATGGCTCAACTGCATCTAATCATTTAAGTATCGCTACATTTCAATTATATAGCTCAAGTATTTTAGTAATAATTGTATAACTTGACATTGGACTTGCTATTTGGGCTCTTGTTTCTAATTCTACATATGGGCCTTCGTTGCTTTGGATTACCCTTATGGTTCCTTAGTTGGGCCTTATCCTCTCATTAATTAGAATTGGACCCAATTTACTCCGGGCCTCATAGTTATTCTTGGACCTAATGAAGCTTGAAGCCCAAAAGTAATTCAATAATAAATTGGGTTTCATTTAAAGGGAATGTAAATGGATAATGATAATAGTAATAATTAGACATGGTAGTATGGCTCTATTTACAGAACAGTACCAAATAAATACAAATTACATGCCAAATAAATATGAAGTAGACCATGTGATCCATTTTTCTCTCCCTAAAATACCCTTCACCGAATCCCAAGCTTCAAGTCTCTACAAGGCTCCTGCAAAACCAATTTCAAAGCACCAGTCAGCATCCATTAGGCTAAAACAGGAATGAATTTAATGATGAGTTAGTACTAATAAGGAGATTACTTATCTTTTTTGGGCATGGGGGACCAAGCTTGGATGGTCCCCCTCGCCACATCAATGCCACTTCAACAGTGAGAGAATAGAGCAGGAGGGTTTACGGCAGTTAAACACAAGCAAACAAAGAACAAAAAGAAGATTAGTACAGGTTTAACAAAACTTGCCGACCAAGTTCATAAACTGCAGAAATTGGTCTGTAAAAGTAATCCGTTGCAAGTGAAGTGTACATGAGACTTGAGCAGCCACCATTAGATCAGAATACTATTTCCAGAAAAACAAG